>LUGF01016360.1:191765-206256 GCA_001625245.1 Calycopis cecrops | reverse complement strand
CAGCCGAAAACTGGGTACAATGTCAGCTCTGTAGTCGATGGGCTCATACTGCATGTGCTGGGGTGGATGACGAGGATTTAGAAGAAATGCTCATATGCATGTTTTGTGAAGATGAATTGTTCTCCCATCTTGCCCCTAGACCCCATCATGCCCCATTTGTCGTACCCCATCTTACCCCACGTACGGGGCAAGATGGTTTTTTTATGTGTTATTAAAAAATAATTAATAATGAAAAATTGTGATGACATATTCGTCCAAAGATTATGTATTTTATTTATGTATTTGATTAAGTAACTAATGTGACATAAATAAATGAAAACATTATATTAATTAGATCTTTTTGTAGTTTTCCCTTAGCGTCCCCATCATGCCCCTAGTTCCCTAATTGTCAATCTTTAAAAAAAATATCGAACTGCCTCCTAAAAGGCTAAATACATATAATTTTCTAGGAACTTTTTGATTCACCACTAAACTTGCGAATAGACTTAGTTCGTATACTTGTCGTAAACTTTTTTTTAATATTTTCGGATTAACTGTAGGCACTAGCCCCCTTATTAATAAACATAGAATAACTCTATCCAAGGAATAACCTTGTAATAAACTGACATCTGTCAAATTCCATAATAAAAAAACACAAAAAAGTATGGAATTTGACAGATGTCAGTTTATTACCTGGTTATTACTTGGATATAGTTATTCCATGTTTATTAATAAGGGGGTTATAGTATATGTGGTTTTATTTAATGCCTCTCGCTCTTATCAACCCTTTTTATCGAATAAAGCTATTCGTTTATGCTCGTGTATACATATTTCATAAGAATCGACCCACGCGTTTTGCAAATGTACCCCCCAAAAGAACAAACCTGATAAACAAACAAATCACGTAGGTGACTAATAGTGATAAATTTAAAACTCTCACTTCGCTAATTCTAATGCTTTTGACAATTTCGATTTTAGCTTTTCCATCACCTCTGCAACCATTTGGTTCAGGAATTTAGTTTCCTCGTCAAACTCTATGCTTTTGTTTTTCCATTCTGTATAATTCTGTAAATTAATTGCAAATTATATTAAAATAATAATTTTCCTTTCCTATACGTACAGAATAAACAATAGATTTCCCGATCACAGCAATTAAGTCAAAATTCTGGTAACAGTAAATGTATCATTATTGTATCCTACCTATCTATAATGTTATTATATAATAGGTACCTACCTATAATAATTTACTTTTATAATGAGTAGTCTGGGAAGCTCGGTATAGTGTGAAATATGATTCTCAGAGACTTTTTGGACCTCGCTCTAGAGCAGTACCATATTTGTGGTAGTTACTGTTTATTGATGGGATGTTCATCATGTTTTGTAGATGTGATATCAAGTGCAGTTTAAGTAAAAAATGTTTTTTTTTTCTGTAATATATTGTGATTGCGGGCCGCTTGCGGCCAGCGGACCGTATCGTTGACATTCCTGGTCTATAATAATTGTTTAAATATTTTTTTAAGCAAATGGTCAAAATCTGTTCTTAGTTATAAAGAATTTATGGAGTTAAAAATATGGAAAACCCAAAAACAATAATAAAATAAAAAAAATTACGTTGCCATCGTAGTCGGTTAATCTTTAGTTATCCCTTAACAAAGTGGCAAAGAAATATTTGAATGAGACTTGTGGTCGTGAAGTTGAGACCAGAGACGATGTTCTGTGGGAATATGGCTTGTACAAAGACGAGCGAAATGTAATGTTGGATGGCATCTTATGGACTACAATGGTATAACGAGATGGCTTAAACAGTTTGTAGGGAGTCAAGAGTTGCACATTGGGGAACAGAGCCAGTGTGCAAACCCCCGTGCATCTCCCGCGATTCGCTACGTATACCGAGAGGTGCGCAGGAGCATGGGTAGTTGGTGGTACTTACACTATAAGAAAATCTGCTGTAATTAATAATGCAACGTAATTGCTCGTAATGATGAAAAGAAAACTAAAAAAAACTTACAGTGTGATATACGGGTCGGTCGCTCCTGAATTTTACCCTAAATTGATTCAAAAGTACCATGCGACAATTTGTAAACTCTTCCACCACGGCCTCCACTACACTTGGTACAGAGCCCAATTCTGCTTTCATTTCTTCAAACATACTCAAAGCTGCAATTATATTGAAATTGATGTTAGATGCTTATGGCGTCGCACTATCTTTTTTGATATTGTTCCAGTTCTGTTGTAAGCCACACAAATGGCCCTCGGCGGCTAGCAGGCGGCAGAAGTGATTGCCTCTTCAATGTAGATGCGGGATGAGCTCTTTCCGCAGGAGAATACGGCGGTGAGACGAAGAGGCCTATGAGAGAGGACCTGGGGTAGTTTCGGATGGTGTGCGCTCTGGAGTGGCGGATGCGTAAACCCCTCACATTTCGCGTGACCCAGTCGCTTACCGTCCACGGATGCCTCGATAATTAGTGTCTGTTTAAAATCCGCCGGGGACCCAGTAAGTGGTAGCCCCAGTTTGCCTCCTTATGGAGGCGTGCTCTAGGTAGGCAGTGCAGCATC
Organism: Calycopis cecrops; assembly: GCA_001625245.1. NCBI lineage: Eukaryota > Metazoa > Arthropoda > Insecta > Lepidoptera > Lycaenidae > Calycopis > Calycopis cecrops. The sequence goes on along the minus strand of LUGF01016360.1, from coordinate 203,721 downwards.
ACGATCAGACAGCGACGGGCGGGACAGGCCTCTCGGTTCCAAGTACCATCTACCAGAGGTAACTAGGTCTACCCTTGGCTGGGATCTACCCTGGGATTGGAATATCGCGCAACCCGTCGGACCCAGGTCCGAAAGCAGCTCATAAAAGAATTTCAACGTACGAAAAACAAATAAATAAACAATTTGGAATATGATAATTGATCATTTGTTACCCGCGCAAACTAATCTTGAACTCTTTGCTCGTTTTATTTACCAAAAAAAATTACGTACGTCACTCAATTTTTTCAATTTTTAACAGCCATCATTCGCCGATTTATCGTGTTCTAAATGTATGCGGTGACAATTAACAATACAACAATGAAATTATTTACCATACGTTACAGTTATAAGATTAAGTATACATAATATGTATAAATGGAATGGTATGTAGCTAACAACTACTTTAATCTTTTTTTTTGTCTTTAGTCTATAGAATATTATATTACGCTACAGTAAGTCTGTCATAGATGTCTCTCGTAGGTGACCTTCAATATAATATATTTTATCTAAACACCAATTATAAGTAATTTATCACCATATTCTCAATTATTGCATTATATTTATAATACATATTTGATATATATGACGATAAGAACTCTAATCCTCTACCAATAACATAGATAAGACGATAAGGTCGATACTATATTGCGAAATGTTTGTACCAAATATTCCGCCTAACTCGGTGTTCGTTGGCATTTGGAGGTCGGTCCGGACCAACATAAGAAGGTCATGCGCGTTCCAGTCCTTTAGGTCCACCACACGAACCTCTTCCAAACTCTTGTCAATAACACCTGCACGTTTTTCTAGTAGTTTCAGAGCGATGTACATCTTTAAAAACTTATCCTAAATCAAACATTTTGCAAATAAAATAGAGATCATGAAAAGTGTATGCAGTTAAAATCCATATACCACGACCAGGCTAGCGCAGTGGTATAGGGCTCGGGTAAGCGGAGCATCCATCAATCCCCACCTAGGTCATGGATGTTTATCTATGTATTATATGTGATCCTATAATTAAAATCTTAAATACATAAAACATAAAATAAAAAAAAAAAACATTAATGTGATCCTTTGGAGTACAGGTGCCAGATGTCACGATGGGGACCTGACCACATTGCACGTAGTAGGGACGTTGTTCAGAGGCAGCCGGACAGTCCCCAAGGTGGATCCGGGACCCTCCATGTATAGCGGCTGACGGCTCCTGCCGGGGTATAGTCGGTAGTGAGCTCCCAAGTATTGAGCCCGACATAGGTCTAGGGGCTACACAGGCTCCTCGGTATCATACGTAAATATATCCTACTCCTCTTTGTGAACAAAGAAATCCTCTGCACGTCGCTCGGCGAAATATGGTAATGAACACACAAAATAAGATAATGAATGTAATAATGAACTTGGAGATGATGATAATTGTAATATGAAATATTTTACGTACTTGTAACGTCACAAGATCCTTTTTTAACTTTTCAAACTCTCTTTTCTTTGCCGAAAATGTTCTCAATGAACTTTTCTGCACGTGTTGTGCTACTGTCACCTCTCCTAGTTCTGCAAATGCATATTTTAATTATTATTATATGTCATCAATGTTATTTTCTTCCGCCAAGAAGAATTTAAAATGAGTTTATATTTAATTTAATTTAAAATTAGTTTAACTGTTGATGAGACGCAATGCAAGATGGTAGATCGCCCGCGCTGGGCTGAAACGGTTGGCAGAACGGTGTACTAAGAACTAACGAAAATCCGACGTTTTCTAGTAAGGAGCAATTATGAGTAATTACTAATTGTTTTAAGCTTTCACGGTTGTATTCATATTTATATACAATCGAAAAATGGAACAACCTTGTTGCGTAATATAAAATTGACAATTGTTACTAAAATATCGTTGGCCGTTTTCATCGTTACAATAATACGACTATTCTGTCAACCTATATAAAATTGAATTTGTGACCCAAATATAATTTTGACTACCCTGTTACATGAAATCTTTATGAAGCTGACTGTACATCGCGTACCCCGGACCGACTGACCGCCTGCTAGGTGGGCCATGGCCCACGCATGTCGTGCTATGTCCCACAGAGTTCGGTCCTCGAACCCTGTGAGACATCGGTTACGATTGGGTAGTCCGGGGAGCTCTCCCCCGGCGCGCCAAATTGACCTGCTATGCAGAAGACACGCTGGTCACTGCCCGTTGGAGACCTTCCGAAACGCCGCAGTTCTGGCCATCAGTGGCAGAGGTCGTGCGGAGTATAAGGATGCTGGAACAGGAGGTGGCGCTGAACAAGTCTGAAGCTCCTATATTTCGCGGTCCTATTTTTTCACAGCCCTCGGGAAGCGCCGCCTCCAGATGCCCGCTAGGATACATCCTAGTCGGTGGCACTCGGATCGATGCTAAGTCCGAACTGAGTTATCTCGTGCTAATCCATGATCCACGTTGGAGCTTTCTCGGGCAGTTTTCCCGCCTGTTTTGTTAGGCACCGCCACCACGCTTCGGCGGCTGATACCCGACTTGGGGGGCGGGGGGGCAAAGTCGAGTAGCCACCTCCTGCACCAGAGGGTTGTGCGGTTCATGGCCTTTCACGGGGTCCCCGTCTTGGCAGTAAAGAGGCGTGGACAGCGGTTCGGTCCTTCTGCAAGGAGGTTGTCACGTAGAAGGAGACGGCGAAGAGAGTGAGGGAGTGTGAGCCCCTCGCTCCTCCGACTAGCATATATCTATTTATCAAAATGTACAGACGGATAATTTGTAAATTATTACATTACCTGGCGTTTGTCTGAATAATCTAGAGGACACAGAGGCCACATCATCCTGTTTATTTTCCATCTCACTATTCTTCGATGTTTGCTGCACCCCAAACAAATAAGCAATTAATAAAATAAACTTTATCGGCCGTCTTACGACAATTTTCGACTACAAATACATATGTGCATAGCGCTTGGCGAAAGAAAAGCTTAGCCATCACTAGCAGAAATCCAAAGATTCAGATACAGTTAAGTATGGAATGACAATAATTATATTCGCGATGTATTCGGTTGAAGTTTCGAGTCGCCAATCCCTTGATTGTCTGCCATAATGTCTAATCAAATATCTACGTTCTGCGGTGAACGAAGAATTATGATAATGATTATGACATATTTTTATGAATTCTTATAACAGAAAAATGATATGGTGAAGATCATTTTTAAGACAGAATTATAAATGCTCGTATGCAAGTGCTTTAGATGAGGCTCTATATCGAAAAGTGATCAAGGAAATTAATACAATTTTTAAATTTGTTAATCAGATTAATGGGTATACTCAACATGTAGTAAAAAATACATAAAATTAACGATAAATAGTGACAAAGGATAAAAAAAATAACAATTAATCATTTGAGCAAGGTTTGGTTGTAAAAATGAATTGCAAAAAAAAAATCGTATCAAATCGTTTTAAATATCGGGCAAAAATTATATTTACTAGTGGACCCGCCAAGATTGATATTTGATCTAAGTGAAATATTTTGGTAATAAAAATCTAAATTTCATATGACATGTTATGACATTGTAACTAAGGTAAACAATTTATGTAGAATTATCAACACTTGCAAAAGGACACAGAAACTTCATTAATAAATTATCTGTATATCAATGTGTCAAATATATGGTAGTGTGTATAAAGTTACATTTATTAAATTAAAGTATTTTAAAAACATTATTATTATAGTATATTAGCGTTCTGAACTTCTCTTACGCGTAAACTATAAGTGTGCCAAATTTCATACTCCTCAGTTTTTCTTCACTTATTAATATATAGATGTGCTGATATGAAGCTTCATATTCCTTTGTATTAAGAAAACGGATAATGTTATTATGTTGTGATATGAATACACCAAGGGTTTCCAAGTTTATCATTCATAAGAATTGTGTCAATGCCATCAAAATCGGCAATGGCGACATGTTACTTGTTATCATTTAGCTACTGATTTGGAAGCACGCTTTATTTAAAAAACAGCATGCGATAAGTAATCTGCACAGTGTTAAGGTTACTGTCAAACTCGATACTTTATTAGTTATCTTGTGCGGATATTTGAGGAACATTGTGGCCGTGTTTTTTATAGGAGATCGGGGGTAAATAAGTTGTTGGCGCCTTCTTGTGACTACCGTCACGACGCCCATAGACATATGCAACCGTCGACAACACGTGCCAAAGAGATCCTGCCTTCTTCGCGCACTTCCCCCGCACGACATGACTCATATTTCATAACAGCAGTACCCATCGTGTGTGCAAGATGTTCTTCCCTGGTTATGTCAACCCAAGTCGGCGGCAATGCTACTATCCTACTAATATTATAAATGCGAAAGTTTGTATGTTTTTTTGTTTGTTACTCCTTCACACAAAAACTGCTGAACCGATTTTCATGAAATTAGGCACACACATGGGTAACAGGGAGGGTAACTGGGATTAAGACAGAATGATTTTAACCAGAAAAAATGTTCCTATGGGATGCTATGGAATGATTTTCCACGGGATCGAAATTTACGCGCGCAGGGGCGTAGCTGGTACAACTGGCTCCTGGCTGGTCCCAGGCTAAAGATCAATAAAGGGCTAATGTAAGTGTTCTATCTATTCAATTTCAAGATGCAACAGTGAAAGTCTAGAAGATTTTAGCACTAGCACCCTTTAAGCACGCTATACTGATAAGCCAAGTACTTTAAATGCAAAAGTTTATATGTACTTTTGTTTATATACTATTTCTTGCAATTACTATTGGACAGGGCTTGAATGAAATTTAGCAACAGACAGGTTTTTTGAATATATTTTATGTTTTTTTTTTTGTTTACACGGGGAAAATTCATTATTGAGATGCCACCCGATACTAATAAGAGCCGACTACTGGCCTCAGGGTTGCTGACCATAGAGCGAGACCGCGGCAATGAAAAGTTGAAAGTCGATTTGTTGAACTGTGAGTCAGTCACAGGTCAATATGACTGTCTGTATGTCAGTTTTGAAAACAATTGAGTTTACACTTTACAGATCTTGGAAGTATTTAGGTTGTAAGATGAATGATTGATTCAGGTTGTAGGATAATTTCGGTTACTTACAGAAGGCGATAAACTATGAGTTCTTCTCTTGGTCATTACTACTTTCGGTCGCGCCATCTAAAAAAATAAAATGTGCGAGTACTGATAGTAAGTTAAAATTTATACCTTTTACCAAATCACTTCTAGTTTCGACAAGGCGCTCAACAGTTGTCAATTGTACGACTATTGTGGTACTACTGTTGTGGTACTAAATAATTTAACAGCTATTAAGCTACAAATTACGATTTAATCGAAAATTACGATCGAAATTACGATTAATAAAATAATAATAATAATAATATATCAATGTGTCAAATGCATGGTACTGTGTGTAAAGTTTATTATTAAAACATATTAGCGTTCTGCACTTCTCTTACACGTAAACTAATAAGTAAATGTGCCAAATTTCATACTCCTCCGTCCGCGCAATTTTCGTAAAAATGTTGCTACAGTTTTTGCGCCCTATATATATAAAACTCAAACGTGACATAGCCATCTATGAACGCACAGCCCAAACCATTCGACGGATCAAGCTGAAATTTGGCATCCAGGTAGATGTTACGACGTAGGCATCCGCTAAGAAAGGATTTTTAGAAATTCAACCCCTAAGGGGGTGAAATTGGGTGTTGAAGTTTATATGGATTTCGCACATTGTCTATTACACTAGTTTAAGCATCCTATACGTGACATAACGTGTGTATCGTATTATTTAATAATAAAATCAAATAATAAAAATTCATGCATGTTTTATTAAAATATAAGCTTTTTGCTCATCTTCAAATTAGATCTTCTCCATGAAATCTTTTAATTATTTTACTACCATCCTCACAGGTTCCGTCAAAGTTGGCTTTTGGCTTTGATTGTAGGACTTGGCCTCGCAAAGCTAAGCTCAAACATTGGTGATCAATGTGGAGATACATTATTAGAAAATAAATATAATTATTTGTCTATATTGCATGTCTTGTTGATACTTACACAATATAATGTAGAAGCTACTCCACAAACCGGGTCTATCTATAGTCAAGGTTTATGTAGTAATAGATTCTTACCTTGTTACAACTAGTGTATAATTGGTGAGATGACTTGGCTCTTTTGAACGAGAAGGGCGGTTTGGGTGTTCCTTTTAAGTTGTCTGTAAAATAAGGAATATTTTCATTATTTCTATTTAAATTGCGAAGTTCTCTCTTCTTTCTGCTCTTACAAGGCTTTTTAATGAGGGCATAAATTATCACTTATAACTGAAATTGATTGGTAAAAGAAAAGCCCAATCAAGTTATATTCCAACACCCTGATGACTGTACCTACTAGCGCAAAAACCCCACCAAAGCGCAGCTTTATAAGAGCTCGAAATATTTTTAAACCGGTATAATTATCTCTTATACATATTGGATTTTAATCTTAAATCTTACATTAAGATTAAAAATTATATTGTACTACTAACGCTATCCATAGATGGCGGTAGTAGTCTATACTAATATTATAAAGAGGAAAGATTTGTGTATGTATGTAATGAATAGCCCCCGAAACTACTGAACCGATTTCAAATATTCTTTCACCATTTGAACGCTACATTATCACAGATTAACATAGGCTATTTTTTACTGCTGGGAAGTGCTACATTCATATGGGGAAAACGGGTAAAGTTTTAATCGGCTGCAACGTCAATCGGTTCAGCCGTTTAAAAGTTATGTTATTTGGGTATTTCGATGGTTTCCTGGATGCTTAAAAATACCATTGCATCTGGTGGGTGGCGCTGCTGTCGGCATGTCAACTCTAAACGGCTTGACCAATTGGGTTCAAATTTTGTATGTTGTATTTCCATTATTTCATAGACACGAATATATTATCTATATATATAAAATGCTTGTTTGTATGTTCTTTCTGGAATCATAAACTATGCATTTAAGAATGCGATGATCTTAAGTAAAATTGTTGACAAGAGCTACGTAATTTTTTTCAAAATTATTGTAAATCATCATCAAATTATATATTAAATCCATAGGTACTCAAGTTATCGTGTATGTGCCTAAGGACCAAAATAGCCCAGAACACCTCGAGATCCTCCTTGGTAATTTAAAAAATGATATATATAACTCTTTATTTTCACCACTAACGCAATTCAATACCTAGCGACATGCATTTCACAATTATACAGAAATCACTTAGAACTCTAAATTACTACCTATTGGTTCACATACAAGAACAATTTCTATAAGTGACATGCAATTGCATAGGCATAAAAACAACAAATACATTAGGGGTTGCAAAAGTCGACTATCTATATCGTATCGATATCGGCGAGTACAGCATAGATTTAGGTAAAACGGTACGTGTTGTAATTTCTACGAAACTCCTGCGTATCGTTCACTATTTTTTAACACAAGTGTCATTAATCCGCTTGAAGGAACTAAATAAACATATAGTAAAACAGTAAAATCCGTGTGTGTACATTGAATATATTTACGAAAAACATATGGGGGCGATGTTAAAATAGTATTAGAACACTTCAATTTTTTTTATTTTTTTGTCTGTCTATACGTCTCCTTGTACAGGCTAAGCTCCGAAACTATTGGACAGATTCGAAAGAAACTTTTTGTGGTGTATAGATACTAAGCCTTTATTATTTTTCGATACTAAGATACTAAGCCTGGTCAACATCTACAACACTTTAATGCGGGAAAATTGCTCATTCTTTCTGGAAATTCAGTAATTATACTTTACCTAAATTTACAAATCCGCCGATTCGAAAATATTAAAGAAAGTTTATACCGCGTATGTGGTATTTTCCAACAATTTCTCATAAGAGTTCAAGCGCACGAATTTCCCTACACATAAAATAAATAAATAAGTCACAGGGACAAACGTGGAAATCTGCTGGAGTGGGCCTAAGAAAAATTTTTGTTTCCCACGGCCAGCTCCTTGTTGCCTTTTCGCAGGTCACTGGCGTCGCAGGCCTGTTCATATTGACCTCAGAAGGAATAAAAACCCATGGCGTATATACAGAAATACTTTAAATTGTTTTCCCATTAAGGACGGAATTTCGGCACACTGCACACTGCTAGCGTAAAAAAAAAAAACTAAGTCGCAGGCTAACATAATATAATAACTGTGAACGACACACTTCGTTAGTCCAGCTCCGTGCCAAGATACGTAAGAATTTGTTTTACGGTTCCTAGACAACGGAAATAAATTTAATATGTTTTTATATATTTAAGATTTTTATTATATAAATAGATATAATACAGAGATAAACCATGACCTAGGCGGGATGCGAACCCGCGACTCCTGGCGCAACATGCTCCGCTTATCCGATCTCTGTACCACTGCTCCAGCCGGTCAGCAGAAATGCTTATATCTCCGCGATAGATTACAAAGGACTCACGCCGCAAACGCTTTTATGACGAATTACTTTAAGATATTAATGATTATCGATTCGATATTAAAATTTATTACGGTAAAACAAATTTAATACCTTTAGACGCAGATAAAAGTTTATTTTGAAACATTGTATTTTTTGTAACATTAATATCTGCAATTGAAACCAAAATTTAAATCACTGACAGAATTTTTGACAGAACTTCTACTTATTTGCAGTGTCAGAAGCAAAGAGAATACAAATACTGCGGTCAGAAATTTTGTGAAGTTTGTTTTTTTCTAAGAAGCAAGTAGAGTCCGCACCACTCAAGTCAGATAGCCCTGCCGTCTCGTAAAAAGGGTTGCTAGAAAATATTGACGAAACACCCCATTAATATTTTAATTATACAAAGAATAAATTAAAACGTATGCATTATTTGCACGATAAAATATGTTAGGGCCTGAGCACACGATGCGTTGCGGCGCTGCACCGCAAAGGTTTCGCCGCATCAGTTGGCACACGAGCGGTGCGGCGCCGCAGCGTTGTTACGCCGTAGCGGCGGCGTCGCCTTCGGCCAACAGCGTAGGTTAGAGTTGTCCAGCTATCGATAGTTGATCTTGAGAACTAGTATCAATATTGACAGTGTTATCGATACTACCGATGCCATCAATGTTATCGATACTATCAATATCACAAATTAACTAATACTATTGATTTGAAGCAATAATATCGATAGGATAGATACTATTACATTATAATACTATTAATAGTATAGGCAAACGAGCAATCGCAGCCATTTTCATGACTACCAACGCCCATAGACATCCGCATAGATGTAATGTAATGTAATTTTTACATATGTTGATTACATACACAGCAATTTTATTCTTTTTGTCAGATAGAAAATGATCATGTCTGGAAATAAAATTTTAGCAATTTGCTGCTATGCTTTTAATTTTATTTTTTTTATTTTTAAAGTCTTCTTTGGACTTATCCCATAAAACTTCCCTTGAACTAATTCAATAAGCTAGTCCATTCCAATAATATTTTCTTTATTGTGACTCATTTTTTTAAACCGGTGTGAAAATAACAGAAATATAATAAAAAAAATTGAAAGAACGAAACATCGACGATCAAGCGTGTGTGCCTCCCTTGTGAAGCAAGTGACGTTAAAAGTGAGCGGTGCGGTGCCGCAGCGGCCGCGGCGCCGCAGTGAGGTGAGAACAAGCGACGTTGGTGTTATAGCCGTACGAGCAGAAAAGAAACAACTATTTTTTTGTCGCGTACTCGTCGAATCGCCGAAGGTTAACTGTCTAGGGTTAAATAAATAATAAAACTTTATGCAAACTTTATATTTCTCAAACAAATTTCGTTTAAAATGAGTCTTAAAAAATATTTGAAGAGCTGCCATTTTTATTTTGTTTAACTTCTTATATTCTAGGTCCTTATCTACGAAAACGTGTCTCTAGGTCCTAGAAAGGTGATAATGTTCAGTAATAAAATATACATGAAAAGTATTTTATTTGCTTTGTATTGCAGCGGGCTGCCATTTGATTGATATTTATTTTTGAAGCAAAACTTTTATACGCACGTGTGACTTGGAGAGTAGGTAAGCTGGCGAGAACGTTACAAAAATCACACCGAGCGAGGTCAATGGAAGTTGTCATTCAAATTCGATTTAGGTGTGTGACATGTTATGTCAATGTAACTACGATATAACATCAATAATTAAGTTTTACTTCAGTTGTGTGGTCTAATGCACACACTTTTTTTAAGTTTTTTTATATAATTTTGTAATTTTGTACTAAGTATGAGTATCTAATTACTTTCATTACTCTCAACTAATTTAAAGTATTTGCGAAGATACATTTTGTAATCAGTGGTTATTTAGCTGCACTGCACTTAAACATCTCGTCTCTAGATCTGTCTCACGTTATACCGATGATAGTAAGTAATGGATAGTCTCTCATTTCGTGCATCCTGAGATTTCAGATGGCCCATTAAGCTGAGGCCGGGACGCACGCGTCTAAAGGAGGCGGTGCGGGCGGCGCGGGTGGTGCGGGGGGCTCGGTGTTCAAGACCCCATGCCATTCCCCAAGACGCGTTAGTCGCTTTAAGCTTAGCTTAAAACGCTTTAGACGCTTGCGTCCAGGCCGCAGCCTTAGTCATTAGGTAACAGAGATCAACTCATGTGCAAAACCCTGACTGTTTGACTGTGTCTTTGGGCATTTCGATCTTTTGTACCGTTTTGCGTCCGTTGCTGTGCAAAAAAACACCATAGAACGGTTAAAACTGTCGACGGAAACGTTTCATGTATGTGTGCAAGAGGCAGCTCATTTCATTTTGGGCACCTTTTTACGGTAAAAGGGGGCGAGTCGTTTGCCCCATCATTTTCATGACTACCGACGCTCATGTCTATAGACATCCACACAGAGGGTCGTTTTTTTTTTAGGTAGACTCTATGCTAAGGGCTGAAGGCCAGTGCAGCTTCATCTGTATGAGAGGCGCATTCTTGGGAACGCAGCCTCTGTATTTGTGGTCGATGGGGGTGCAGACCCCCCCTTCTTGGTCGCGTCGCCCTCCCTCCTACCTTATCTCCTATTGTAGTTCTACTAACCCTAGTAGGTGCTTCACAAATATTTATACATCACACAGTGACGTAGGCGTATGTACGAACATTATCATAAACAAGCAAACCGCGGGCAATATCGCGTTATCACCGTTGAGAAACCACGAATTGTGTCAAGAGCTGGTGATATGTGGTGTTTAGTTAACGAATATGTTTATCAAGGCATCACATTTTATAGTATACGAGGACAAACTAGCAATCGGAGCCATTCCTTCCTCCTCCCCTCTCCATGGGCCACCGGCTACTTATCGCACGAAACACAGCTCAGCTTTCACCTTACGTTTACAAAGATATTATATCCACTCTATCCCGTAAGAGAGTCCTATCGGCAAAATAATATAAATCCAATTTGAATGCATCCCAAGGCGAATAAAAGTAACACCAATTTCAGATACGTGTCGAGTACTTATAATAATTACTAGCTGGCGTATATTAATATTATAATCAAAGTGATTTGTTATTGTTTACTTGCAATGTGCCGAAATTACGATTTCCCGTAGGAATGAGCTATTTTACAACAGTAAAAAGTGTTTTAGATGTTGACCAGGCTTAGTATCTAATATCTATACACTAAAAGTTTTATTCGAATCTGTCCAGTAGTTTCGGATATTAGCCTGGACAAACAGACAGACACAAACAAATTAAAAAACAATAAAAAGTGTTCTAATGCTATTTTAACATCGCCGGCAATTAGTTTTTCGTAAATATATTCAATATACACACACGCGGATTTTACTGTTTTATTATATGCTTAGATAGCAATAGGTACATAATAACATTATATTGTCTATGTACTTCAAAAGATAAATAATTATCATATTACATATGATACAGACAGTTGCATCCTATCGAAATCAATTGCGTGTTCAAACCAGCCAGGA
>LUGF01016360.1:166022-178835 GCA_001625245.1 Calycopis cecrops | reverse complement strand
GCAAATCTGATTTTAAGTACGTGGTAAGTAGAAGGAGGTTAAGAGAATACAGGGGGGATGCAGCTGCCTCGCAATAATATTTTTTTTTCCCCTGCATCAACAAACAAATATCTACGTACAAGGCAGCCGCTATAATTGGAGAGTCCCAGATCTGTCTGCTGGCAACAGGACCCCTCTCCTCCTCTCCTCCTTGGAAACTGTCCCAACAGTCCCTACTACAACGTTGAAACCGTGCAATGAGGTCAGGTTCCCATCCTGGCCCGGTACTCCCAAGGGTTACGCAACCAATTTGTCCGAGATTGGATCCACCAGTTCACGCCGCCATCTGCTGATTCAGAGGGACGTGTGGAGGACTCCTCAGTTGAGCTGCTCTTAGTCTAGCCTATTTCCCCAAGCCTGTCCGGTATGGCTAGCCCTGTCCGGCATAGCCTTGGGGATCACAGAGGTCTGCAAGCCCCCCGTACCACGGCAAGGTGGCAGAATCTTTTGGGGGGATTCCATCGGTGCTCTAAAATAACACACTCAAATAAATAACAATCAAATATAATATACAATTTTAAATAGCGGGCGCTGCAAAATGGAGTTTATCCATCCAACCGTAACAACTCTCCGATAACAGACCAATTATTTTTTTAAATTTGTTAAGAAAACCAACAACCAATCTTAAAGATGATAAATAACCATAACAAATAACGTAAGGCCAGTAACTATTAGTACAACTTTTATGTGCTTTACGTGTTTTAACACGGTAAAATATTTATTAAAGGCACTAGCGAAAACATACTGACCTCAATACGTATGGACTGCTGCTGATACCATTGGTGGTCACATCATAGATACTTCAGACCGCTGTCCTCATGGCCGATATGGCTGAAAAATGCGCATGATCTTTAATATCCAGACAGTTTATAGTATAACCGACGGCGTATATCTATTGGTTAGGTTGAAAACTGGTGCTAGGTACCATGAAAGCTTTAGCTTATGCCGAACTTAACCAATTTGGCACAGCCTAAAGGCATTATTATTTGTAGCACTTAGGTACAATTTTTTTTTCTATATTTTATTGTGCTTTGTGTTGTGTCCAAATAAATATTTCTTTTCTTTCTTTCTTTTCTTTTATTAAAATCCGTGCCCAAAATTTTAATGCATGCATGATAGTTCAATTTAGTTCGTTCGGCATTATTTTGAGGCGTTCATGTTTACTCATAATTATTATATGGAAAAGCTGGTGAAGAAAGGTCAAATGGCCTCGCACCGAAAGACGAAATTTTGGACCCCCCAAAACCCGGTGGACTAATAAATTGGTGGAGATGGCGGGGGGCCGCTGGATGCAACTGGCTCGTGACCTTTAGCACTCAATGGGGGAGGTCTGTGTCCAGCAGTAGACCTCCTCCCGCTGATGATCATGATGATGTCTCCTAGTCCTAACAGATATTTCATGAAATCTTCCGTCTCCGCTATCCACATGCTTAAATTGCACTGAGACCAGAGAATCTTGCGTCTTTCTCTGGTATCTATACAGGGTTATTTTTTGGTCACCGGCCAAATTTTAAAATAAGGAAGTAGACATAATTCCAAGAGTGTGTTTTAAATTTTATCGTCTAGTTGTAATATTTTATTAAATAAAAACCGATTTGAAATGATCCTTAAAAATATATTGAATTGTTGTCATTACACGAAATGTGTAGACTTCAAGGTCAGTGACGTCGGCCTACTGTGAGTCGCGAGTGTGATGCACGTGGTGACCAAAAAATATGTTTTACAACATGGGACAAAGTAATTGTATCTTATTATTTTTTTAATATTTTTTATTTCATAAATCGAATGTATTATTGATTCTGAACCTGAAAATTTGGCCGGTGACCAAAAAATAACCCTGTATATCCTATCACTTATAATTAGGGGTCCAATTTTGCAAAACTCGTCTTAGGTAGACGTAGGTAGGTAAGACATCCTAACTTCTGAATGGATACACATATAATATGCAAGATTTTAGACTCCTAGTAAATACTAATTTTTAATTTTATAATTTGATTACACATGCCATTATAATTTAAGTAGGCATTATTTCGACAAACATTCAAACATTTTGACATGACTTTTATTATCACATCACTTAAAACGTAGTTATCTATTTCTTTCTTTTTCTCATATTTAATTTGATATTTGTAATAATTTCTTGTAAATACTTTAAATTTAATAGATTTTAATTTTAATTAATTTGAATTAATTTTAATTTTAGTTAACTGTATTAGCATGTACATATGTATGCCTTGATATTTAAATGCAAATGACGTGTATGCCTGTTATTGGTACACGCATAAGAATTTGCCAATACTACCAATATAATTATTGACTGTAAAATGTGTGTTCCGTTGGTATATTTATTTATACCAACAGATTAATATACAATTTAATACTATGTGAACGGCCAGATCTTTCTCTGTCACAAACAGAGGAAGTCTCATTGTACCTAATACCTATTAATAGCCCGGTACACAAACATTTGACTAATACCAAGTGTATGGAGTTTTAATACTTGGATTAGGCTTCATACCTACTTTGTGTAATGCAATCACAGCGATTCTGTTCTCTTTATCACCCCACTCCATTTAATATCGCAAAATATTGTACAATGTATTAGCGCCAAAATGAGAAAACACAATGTATTAGCCCCAAAATGAGAAAACACAATGAACAATATAAAAATGACAGATTCCAAATTTAAATGTAATATTTTTTTGTTTTTAATTGTAATATTATATATGGGCAGACTAAGTATTGATACACATGCTTTTTCAAGAGTTCACTATGAACAGGGCGGCCGCTGTTTTTTAAAGAACAATAATTGATCAGCTCTACCACAATAGCATTTTTTAAAATTTAAAAACAACATATAATGTTTCCTAGATTTTGTGTTGCGTGATTTTATAATGTCTGAACAAAGTCGTCAACACGAATAGGCAGTACGACCGTGATTCCAAAATATTTGGAAGCCATAAATAAAAGCGTTTCGGTTTATTTAGGAAAACACAAACATTTTTACAATTGGCCCATATTTATGTCACTTCTAGTTGAAGTTTTTCATTTCATGAAAATGTTATTTGTGCAATGACAGTCTTATTGTAATATTATTTTGAATGTTATTCATTGCAGTTGAATTGGGTAAACCACAAACCAAATTCCCTACCACGGTCCAAGCCTTGTCGTGGCGGTGGGGCTTAGTAGCCTTGGGTGAACTAATTGGGCTCCCCCTATAGAGGTACCGCCACGCATAAATTGGGTGCGTGTAACGACGAAGCCGGCTCTCTTGTTTTTGACCGAAACGCAGATATCCTCTCCGACTGACATTTCCCACCTTACCTACCCGGTGTATAAATTGGAACACTCCTTCCTACCGCGGGCTGGAGTGTGCGCATACGTCGGTGAGAATATCTGCTTTCGCCGTCTAAGCCATCTTGAAGATAGGGATCTTTCCATCCTCTGGCTGTGTATAGACAGCGACGACCATCCCCGCGTCTATGCGTGTCTATATAGTTCCCATAGCGGAAACGAAGTAATTGATCGACTCATCGAGCACATCGAAATGGCGACCGATTCCGTGGTCCAGCAGATTCCGACCGCAGAGATCGTGATACTTGGTGATTTTAACATCCACCACGCTGACTGGCCAGGTTCACACTCCACCGATCATGAGGCAAGAACTTTCTACGACTTCGCTTTGGCATACGGTCTGACACTACTGGTTTCCTCGCCCACGCGAATCCCAGATATTGACGACCATACACCTTCCCTGTTAGACCTTCTGTTGACCTCTCATCCGGACAGCTAACTGGTATCCGTTGATGCTCCTCTAGGCTCATCGGACCACTGCCTGATACGGAGTACTGTGCCCGATGACCAGGGTACTCCACCGCCCACAATCTCGCGGTGTGATCACTCTATGCCGGACGTAAAGATCCGGCAGAGTTTTGTGCAGAAAGCACTTCTGGCCTTGGATATTCATAAGTCGAGTGGGCCTGATGGAATCGAACCAATTGTGCTACATAGATGTACCCCCAAGTTGACACCTGTCTTAACACGTCTTTTCCGGTACTCCTATTCTGTTGGCATCGTCCCAAGGAACTGGAAAACAGCTGTAGAGCACCCGATCCCAAGAAAAGAGGACCGCTTGGACCCGTCCAACTACCGGCAATAACTCCCTTGTTTTCAAAGATCATGGAAACAATTATCAACAGCCAGCCCCTGCGGTATAAAGAAAAACACCAGCTGCTCAGCGATCGTCAGTACGGTTTCCGTCAAGATCGCTCTGCTAGATAAAAGGCACACAAGGCAGGGATATAACACCTTTAAATTTAAAAATCTAAATATTTTCGTTGTGGTATCTTTATTTTTTTGGTTAAACAGGAGTACTAAATGAGATGATTTTTAATAATCGAATATATATTCTGAACATCGATAAATGTAATCACGTTACGCATAAAGTAGCATTTTTCAATAAGTATTCAATGATTACAGGGGGGGAATTTTACTCATAATCAAAATCAGTTACATTGTGAACTTTGTTCTTTCGTTCACAATTTTACGGTTTGCTCAGGGAAGATTATAAACTAACGAAAAATAATGCGTTAAATTGTTTGTGAAAAAATTGAAATAAAAATTTAAAAATTATGAAAAAAAAGAGTGAAAAAATTGTGATTACGTTGATACAATCTTCCGAGTTATTTTGTAAAGTAACGGTTTTTACAATCTTACGATAACTTATATACAGGATATTATATAGGATACAGGATTGCGTGTAGTTTTGCATGCTTCACTACATTGTTCGCAGAGATACGTCTTTACTTTTTATTTCGTCTCTTTGTTATAGATAACCAGAGTTCTACTTTTGTTTTTGAGTTACAACCAAAAAACATGGTAGAAGAATGAACATGCTGCCGTTTCGCAGGTTCGAATCCCGATAAGATTATGCATGATAAGGTGACTCCTACAGTTGCCACCCGTGCTTTATAATAAAACTAGCTTTTGCTCGCGGTTTCGCACGCGTTAGGTAAATTCGGTGTAAAACACTTTTTCCTATATTTCGTCGTTGCCAAAATATAACCTCTCATGTGCCAAACAACAAATTTTACCGGAACCAAATAAAACATCGCCCTGGATTTTTTTTTATATGAATGTGTTCTGCAACATAATTTGAAGTGATTAGCATATTTTTTGTCCTTTAGATGAATTCGTATAGTATTGGGTCTACTAAATACAATAGGACATTTTATTTATTTACGACACATAAGACGTTTTATTTGCTATTTATATTCACATAAGACATTTTAGGTACACATAAGACAAATTAAATAGTCATTATTTCATAAAATTAAAACATGATTTAGTATTATGCACCTTTAATTAGCAGTTATCAATTCCTAAATGACAATGAAATTGGATACAAATCACCTGACACTTATAAAATATACATACAGTATACTTAAGATATTTTGTACTATCAACTATTTGTAATGTAAAAATCTCCTATGTGTAAAATATGCGAACATATGTGGTTTTGTGTAGACATAATTACATGACTGCTATATGAGAGGTTTTCTAACTTACTTATAACTTTTAAAATACAAATGATATGCACATAGGAGTTTGTGCTGAAAATGCGTACGACAACAGACTACACGATTCTGCAATAAAAATTTTTTGGTATGAGTGACACTTATGAGGTTTTATTTTGGCAACGACGATTTATGGGTTATTTCTTATATACTTATTCCATAAAGATTTCCTGCTATCTTTTAAATATTTAAATTCCGTTACTATACTTCAGCTTACTTACTTTTTTCAATTTCACAATTTAGTATACTGATCTAATGGTCAAATTCATTTTAGTAGTTACAATGACATAACATGTCATATGATATTTATTTTTTTAAATACAAAAAAGTTTCACTTATATGGAGTTTTGATCTACGGGTGATTTCAATTGGACATTGAAAAATATACTTTATTGCATTGAACTTAAAGTGCACAGAATAATGTAATTATTTACGACATCACATTAGAAACCTCAAAAATAACAGTATTTCTTCACTATTTAATGGATTATTATACACATAAACCTTCATCTTGAATCACTCGTATTTTAATAAATTTGTTGCGTAATTATAAAGAATTAAGCATACAGTTACAGACACACAGACGGCGGAAAGTGACTTTGTTTTATATCATGTAGTGACTTTTCAAGCAAATATACTTTATGAAAACATTGCATTAATATTACTAACGTATACGTACGTACGTAGTAAGTACGTAAGTACTTACATACGTAGTAGTAACAACTCGCTGTATGAGAACAAGAAGGTACGTAAATACACTTTATATCGCAACGTTTTCTTCTGGGATTGCTTTTCTTAATTAAATCTTAATAAAAATAGATAAATAGACTATAGTGTTAATTGTATTTATAATAATTTTATGAAACTTGTAAAAAATAAAATAAAGTACCTATCTACAATTATATTTTCGTCAAGTATTATAATTTTGTTTTTGACAAGAATAAAGCAATATGTTACATTACACATACTTACATATAAGTATTTGCAAAAAAGGTGACAACGAGAACTATAACATAAACCATACATTTTTCAACTTAAATAATAATATCTCTTCATAAACATATTAATTATTGAACATTAAAAATATCGCTTAAGTGATCGATCATTTCATTACTCATATTTTTACCGGTAAATTGTCTGTTAATAACGTAGGGGCTTTGACCTATGTTAAGCTATTACTCCACATAGCCAGCATCGTACAAGGAGCGACGCCGCTTATCTAGTACAAGAGGCTCGATAACGTGCTCTGCGCACGCGCAAGTCAGTTCTGTGAGCGACGCCGGCGCAGCAGCGCACCGTGACGCGCTGAAACGTTTCCGCGATTATTGAAAATAAACATCATCAGTTAATTGCTATGAACCCAACCGGCCAGTGTTTGTTAAACAGTTCCCTATCGGTCGTCCGTTTTACGCTTGCTTGTTTATTGCAAACCTACGAATTTTAGGTAAGTGAACGATTTTAGTGTTTGTATTTTTGGTGAGCGCGACTTTAGTGTATTGCAAATAAAATAGAACGTCCCTCGTTCTATATTCGAATGTTTCCAAATAAATAATATTACCAGTTACTGAAATAAACATTTTATTCCATCCACTTTATTAATTGGTAATAAACTAGCCTACTTCGTACACGAAAGTTTTTATTGTTTTTAGCGAGAAATGCTGCGTTTATTTCTATATAACTCTACACTATTATTGCCATTAAACTTAACATCTAAAATAAGTTTACGATATTGTATATGTCTGGCTTTTTTATCGCTAACGTTTATATTGGACAATGTCAGAAAAACTGTAGACCACAAAAACAAACCATTGAATTCCTATGTTATCGACTCGGCGATTACAAAGTAAAACACCTTATAAGTGCTCACCCGGCCGTGAATGGTGCATTAATTTCACTCACAACAAACATCTCGCTATAACTTTCTTTTGCGATACGACCGGAAGAATTGTACGTAGGTGTGCGTACGATCGCTCTCACTTATATCAACCATAAACAATTTTTGCATGATACGAGTGAAATAAATGGATAAATCGTGTAAATAAATAACAGTTATAGACTATATATTCTGTAATTAGGGATCGCAGTGTGACAAATATATAGGAGCGGTAATGATAAGTAGATTATATAGAATGATAGTTGACTATTTTGACACAATCTCGTTTCGGGGTGCATCTCTCCTGCCTGCTGGAGAGGGTTCGGGTCGTAGTCTCGTCGCTCGACGAGCTCAAGACAAAAAAAACTTGTACTGCGTTCCTTCGCTTCCATAGCATTAGATTAGGTTCTAGAAAATAATATAATGGTAGGCGATGACTAGGTTGGTTATTGGTTATAGGAGCTATGCTACCATAAAAAAAACAAATATCTGGATTTGGCAGCCGGCCAGTCACGTTGTCAGGAAAACTAACGAGAAAAGGAAGGTTAAAGTAAAGAATTCTATTGTCACAGACATCAGATATATTATCATCTCATCATCCATTTTATCTACACAGGCAATTTATGCAGCACAGTTTCTCTTATTGCTGAATAGTCCACATGAAACTTTCTGTCACGACGTTTACGTTGATATCACAACCCGGTTCCAACCTGCCTAAAGGTATTAGAAGTCTGCGTTTAAAAGATAGGTAATTTATTAGAGCAACTTACTGGTTAGGCCTCCTATATCGTCACATCTGCCAAAATTATTACTGCACTGTGCTACCATGTCACATACATATGTAATCAATATAACTTACTACAAATACACATATTTTTATAGGTTCCTTTACACATCCTATATATTCTGGATTATTTGATAAGTACATAATATATAAATAAATAAACTTACAGCTGCGTTGCTTTTGTACAAATAATTGTCCGGCCGGATAATTAAAAAAGTTATAGGATATATAATCATTACTAATCCTCGACGTAGTAAATAACCAATTAAATGGATAGGGATTGATCCATGATATGAATTTAATCCTTTCATTCTATCTATGTAGATTGTTAAAAAAAAAACGAAACTTCAGTATATTGCCCAGTCACTAACAGTCGGAGGTCTTATCAACTTTTTGTGGTTAAGAGTGAGTGACCAAGCAGTAGGTAGGTTGTTACAATAAATACATACATACTACACGAACAGTTTTTGTTGTTTTCTTTGTATGCGTTTTTTTTGCAGACTTTTTAGACACGTTTTTCATACCTTGAATAATATTACTAATTAAACATGTAATTGCATTGTGGTAGAGTTCTGTAGTTTTTTTAAGTATAATATTATAGCTTATATATTATCGCTGTTAAATATGGGGTGATTTTTTTTTTTTTTATCTAATAATTTATGCACACTAAAACATATATCATAAACTTATTATCTAAAATGCTGGTACAAAGGAACAACTTACTAAATCGTTTTGGAATTTCTTCCAGTAGTCCTGCTACAGGAAAATTTAATGGTGATTAGCAAAGATAGCGTGTGCAATATTTAACAATAATATGTAATATTAACAATAATTATTGTTTCTGTTCTGTTGTCTGTTCAAATTATAGTTTGATCAATTAGTACTTGCCCCCTAGTTTACACCTGTCTTAACACGTCTTTTCCGGTACTCCTATTCTGTTGGCATCGTCCCAAGGAACTGGAAAACAGCTGTAGAGCACCCGATCCCAAAAAAAGAGGACCGCTTGGACCCGTCCAACTACCGGCAATAACTCCCTTGTTTTCAAAGATCATGGAAACAATTATCAACAGCCAGCCTCTGCGGTATAAAGAAGAACACCAGCTGCTCAGCGATCGTCAGTACGGTTTCCGTCAAGATCGCTTTGCTAGATAAAAGGCACACAAGGCAGGGATATAACACCTTTAAATTTAAAAATCTAAATATTTTTGTTGTGGTTTAATATTTAATATAAAGGAACAACTTACTAAATCGTTTTGGAATTTCTTCCAGTAGTCCTACTACAGGAAAATTTAATGGTGATTAGCAAAGATAGCGTGTACAATATTTAACAATAACATGTAATATTAACAATTATTATTGTTTCTGTTCTGTTGTCTGTTCAAATTATAGTTTGATCAATTAGTATTTCTAAAATAGTACTAACTTACAGTAGACGTTGGCCTATTCCATTATCAAAAAGTCTTGCTAAATCTGGCACATTTATTAACCACAAATACATATTAGTATTTGGGTTTAACTTGGCACAGATTTACTTTTAATTACCAAAATAATAATTGTTTTTTAGGCTATTCTGGATAGCCTGACTCTAGTCTCTACTGACTATAGCTATTATAGGATTTTGTTTCAGGGTATATTGAATTAAGTACCTTAAAATAATCTAAAAATTTATTGTGGTTACTTTACGGGTTTTAACACGATAAGACGCTTATTAAAGGCACTAGTCTCTACGTCTCTACATTATTAACGAAAAAATTTTGAAATAGGGCATTAGAATCCAGCCTAACAAGCTTAATTTTTTTTTCCGTTTTTAGTTTCTGTTATTATATGGTTGTGTGAATGCCAGATATAATCATATGTTCACCACCATGAAACCATAAAAGCCTTGCTTAAGCCTGTATAATCAGAGTTAAAATTTAGTAAACATGATTTTAATTCTGGCTACCAAAGCCAACAAACATCCGCATAGAGGGTATACAGATGCGCTGACCTCCATTCTCCTTGCAACTCCATGGGCCACCGGCTACTTAATCTAATTCTTTTAACAACCAATATTTTCAAATTAAGGTATAATCAAGTAATCACTTAATTAGAATTTCGTAATTACAATCATAAGCTGCAATATCTAATCACACTAAGGATTTGTATTGACGACACATTTTATTACCTTGATACTGGCTGCCTACTGAGCCATTGGTGCAAAAACTTAGATTAATTTTATTTTAGATGTAATCAAGATAAACGGTCGTTAATATCGTCACCTTGTACCTTGTACCGATAGCGACAGACAGACAAAAGGAGGCTAGGTTTTTATCCGACTACAATTGAAAGAAGGTTATGATTTCTACTGTATCGCGAATTATATTATTTGTCACGCCTGTGGAAGTAACAGCTTCACGAATATTATAACATGCGACGTAATAGTTTTATAGCATGAAATATCCATAAAAGATACGGTCCATTTCAGGTGTGATCTTGCACCATTGTCGCCATGTGTCGTCAGAAACCTTCGTGGGCTCATGCACATCAACTTTGCTTAAGTTTATCACATGTTCAAATGTATAGTTTACGATTCTATAAAGAACATACATACAAACATTCATTTTGACATATAAAGAGGACATTTCTGACAATGGACGTCGCTCGTATTGTCTTCAAACACAAAAAGTTATTGAAATACTGAAGTAAAGTAGTTTACGTGTAAGAGAAGTGCAGAACGCTAATATTTTTAATAATAATATTTATAAAGTACTTACTTTAAATTAATAAATAAAACTTTACACACTACCATGCATCTGACATAGTGATATATAAGATACACGTAATTATTAATAAAGTTTCTATGTCTTTTGCAAACTTAGATAAAGTTTGCAAATGTTGAAAATTCTACATAAATTGTTTACCTTCTTGGAGTAATTATAGTTTCTATAATGTAAATATAGTTTCTCGCGTATACCCACTAAAACCTCTAGGTATTCCTTCCCTTCCACTTACGACGAGGGCAATGGGAACGGATGGAACACAAAAGGCGGGCCTTACTACCAAGGCCCCCATCCGCAGGTCGACGGACTAACCCCGAGACCAGTCCAGGGGCCGT
This sequence comes from Calycopis cecrops, assembly GCA_001625245.1. Taxonomy (NCBI): domain Eukaryota; kingdom Metazoa; phylum Arthropoda; class Insecta; order Lepidoptera; family Lycaenidae; genus Calycopis; species Calycopis cecrops. The sequence goes on along the minus strand of LUGF01016360.1, from coordinate 167,469 downwards.
GGGCGTGGGCAAACCGGCACTTGCAAAGCCTAAGCCACACCAGGCACCGACCTCCCACACCCTGCGACGGATCTGCTCTTAGGTTCCGCCGCAAATCACCGACACACCGTATCTCCTCTTCCTCTGCAGCCCCACCTCCAACGCAACGGACGGTGCGCCTCCGTTTGGTCGCACGGCGACGACACTCCGATGCACCTCTCCTCCCGCGACCTCTTCTGGCTGCGGAGACCAGAACTTCACCGTGGTTGGCTAAGCCACGGCTACTAAGCTCCCGCACCACGACAAGGTGGGTCCGTCGAGGGGGTCGCCTTGCGGCCCTTGCCTGATAAAGGTTACCGACTGCTGCTCTAGAGGAGTAAATATTAGTTTTTTGGGGTTTCGAAGGAAATTTAAAGAACATGTTTAAAAAAATAAGAGGAGAAAAATGTATGGAACGGCAAAAGCCGAGCATAACGCTTAAAGCTGCACCGCACTTACGCCGCTTACGTCACTTGCGCATCTTATACTTCAGGGCCGTGTTCGTTCTTGAGGAGTAAACTCGCGTATCAGAACACAGGTATAGTTTTGCGATGGTAAAACATAACTTGGATTTTATGTGAGAGTCTGATATTGGAGTGCCAAATAATTTTTTGGCAGCCATCAATAGATCCTAGAGATCATTGTACCGCAACACACGCGGTTTATATATAGATGTTTATAGGTTTGTCTGTATGAATCATTCTACTAAATTCGTGTATCACGTTCTGTCTGTGTGTTGTGAACATTTTAGATAATCATCGTCAACTGGTATTCGTTGGTGATTATAACAAAAATACTCCACATGTTGCAAAAAAATGTTAAATTTAGCAAGAGGTAGTGCCATGCTGCATGCATGCATGCATCCGAATGAGGCCGGCACGGACGAGGTACCTCTCGCTTCCACCAAACTGGCGTACTCACCAATAAGATTTGCTTGTTTGTTTGTTCACTCTTGCCGACGGAGGAGATGAAATATTAAGAACAGCTGCATTACATATTACGTATCTGTACTAATAATAAAGTTGAAGTTTGTCTGTTTTGATTGATCGCGACCATACCTAGGGGTTTTTTTACTATTGGTAAGAATAGGAAAATTTTTTCAGTGTATGCTTATACCTTGTATATGCTGTAGGCTTTATACCATCATGCTGTGGAGTACGCGGTTTGTGCGGGTGAAACCGCGTCGCGTTGCTAGTTAACAATAACTTTACTATTTTTTTATGGTATGGCAAACGAGCAGCCGGAGCCATTTTCATGCCTACCGACTCCCATAGACATCCGCATAGAAGTTATACAGATGCGGAGAGACACATACAGATGAGCTGCGCTCCTTTCTCCTCCCACCTCCATGAGCTACTTACACACCGCACGAAACGCGACAGCATAGCTGTCGCTTTACGCCGGGTTCGTGTAGGCGAGAGGTACTTCC
>LUGF01016360.1:123890-142631 GCA_001625245.1 Calycopis cecrops | reverse complement strand
GCACGGTCAATTATTAGATTACCCCAGGAGGGTACTGGTACCCTTGGTGTCAGTGAATCCCTCCGTGGACTTCCAGGCTCAAAGTTACACCTTGAACCTGGAAGCCTGGGCTGTCTCACGTATTCTGGGGGAAAGGGGGCAATGCTGTGCTCAACACTATGGCTAAGGGCAAACGAAGCAAGAAGCCGAAGTCACCCCAAATAGTCTCTGCGGACTTTTGTAACATCAGAATATTGAATACCATTCACCACCACCTTGAAACGGTGAAGCCGGCTCTCCTGCTTTTGACCGAAGCGCAGATATCCTCCCCGACTGACACTTCCTACCTTACCTACCCGGGGTATAAATTGGAGCACTCCTTCATACCGAGGGCTGGAGAGTGCGCATACGTCGGTGAGAATATTTACTTTCGCCGCCTAAGCCATCTTGAAGATAGGGATCACTCCATCCTATGGCTGCGTATAGACAGCGACGACCATCTCCGTGTCTATGCATGCCTATATAGATCCCATAGCAAAAACGACGTAATTGATGGACTCATCGAGCACATCGAAATGGCGACCGATTCCGTGCTCCAGCTGATTCCGACCGCAGAGATCGTGATACTTGGTGATTTTAACGCCCACTACGCCGGCTGGCTAGATTCACACTCCACCGATCATGAGGCAAGAACTTTCTACGACTTCGCTTTGGCATACGGTCTGACACAACTGGTTTCCTCGCCCACGCGAATCCCAGATATTAACGACCATACACCTTCCCTGTTAGAACTTCTGTTGACCTCTCACTCGGACAGTTACCTGGTATACCTGCCTGATACGGAGTACTGTGCCCTTTAGACGCAATTTAAGTGGTGGATGGATATGGTGCTTCCGGAATTTGAACTTTTCATTCCGTTCTCTAAAGTACCGATTGGTGGCAAGTCCCAGTTTGATCGCTCTTGTCGTTTGGCTCTACGCCATAAGCAGGAGTGCTATTAGGTTTGACGACATCTCGGAACATAAATACCAGCGTACTAAACAAGGAGTATAATTTCGCCTCCAGGTCTCTCAAAAGTGTTATCGCCAAAGCAAAAGATAAGGCTGATCTTCTGGGCTGTCTTTTTGCATCCAACTCGACTTTGAATGACCCGGGAACTCCACCGCACACAATCTCACGGTGCGATCACTCTATGCCGGACATAAAAATCCAGCAGATTTCCGTGTGGAAGGCGCTTCTGGCCTTGAATATTCATAAGTCGAGTGGGCCTGATGGAATCGCACCAATTGTGCTACATAGATATAACCCCGAGTTAACACCTGTCTCAACGCGTTTTTTCCGGTACTCCTATTCAGTTGGCATCGTCTCAAGGAACTGGAAAACAGTTCTAGTGCACACGATTCCAAAAAAAGAGGACCGCTCGGACCCGTCCAACTACCGGCCTATAGCAATAACCCCCTTGTTTTCAAAGTTCATGAGAACAATTATCAACGGCCACCTCCTACGATATATAGAATAACACCAGCTGCTCAGCGATCGTCAGTACGGTTTCCGTAAAGGTCGCTCTGCTGGTGACCTCTTAACTTACCTAACGCATGGAAGGGCGGCAGTTGTTGAATTAAAGGGGGAGGCATCGGCGGTTAGTCTGGACATAGCGAAAGCCTTTGATCGGGTTTCGCACAAAGCTATTCTTTCCAAGGTTCCGGCTTTTGGGATACCTGTGAAACTTTGCAACTGGATCGCCAGGTTTTGACAGACCGGAGCATTAAGGTCGTATCGCGTCGGTCGTGTGTCAATGCTGGCGTTTCACAAGGCTGTGCTATGTCACCCACTCTGTTTCTCTTGCATATAAATGACATGCTTCAAACCGATAGCATTCATTGCTATGCAGATGATAGCACTAGTGACGCATTGGCCGCGTCAATATTTCACGGGAAAAAGTAAACGAGTACCGGAACAAACTTGTGTCTGAAATCGAGTCGAGCTTATGCGAAGTCTCGGAATGGAGCTGACTAAATTTAGCCCAATTCAACCCTAAAAAGACACAAGTTTGCGCGTTTTCCACTAAAAGAACACGTTTTGTCGTGGCTCCTCAATTTCAGAATACTCCCCTCATAGCTACAGCTAGCATTGGAATACTGGGCGTCGACATATCAAGTAACGTTCAGTTTCGCGGTCACTTGGAATCGATGTCTAAATTAGCGATGCAAAACCTCGATGTGCTCGGCAGGGCGAAGCAATACTTCACACCAGCCCATCGGCTGCAACTTTACAAAGCGCAAGTCCGACCGCACATGGAGTATTGCTCTCACCTTTGTGTCGGAGCCCCGCAATATCAGCTCATACCATTTGACCGTACACAACGAAGAGCGACTCGAATCGTCGATAACCAGTATCTCTCCCGCCAGCTTGATACTCTTACCTTGCGTTGAGATGTCAGTTCGCTGTGCATCTTCTATAGTATTTATCACGGGGAGTACACTCCTCGGTACACCGAGGAATTATTCGTATTAATACCTGCAGCTGAATTCCATCGTAGGACTTCGCGCCGAAATTCCAAACTCCACCGTCACCACCTAGATCTTCCGAAGTCCACTACTGAGCGCTATAAGCGCAATTTCATACCACACATCATTTCAATTTGGAATCAGCTGCCTCCTTTGGTATTTCCGGACCGATACGATCTAGAGTACTTCAAGAAAAGAGCTTATTCTTTCCTTAAAGGTCAGCAACACATCTGTTAGACCTCTGGTGTTACGAATGTCTGTAGGCGTTAGTGATCACTTTACATCTGGTGACTTACTGCTCGTTTGCCTCCGATGCTATAAAAAAAACATTTTTGCACTCGCAAATTATTTATTTAACAGGTTTGTTATGTTTATTTTCTAACAATTTTTTTTTCTTTTTTATGCTGTCCGCTACCGCCAGAAAAGAGATGAGATCACCAACACCCCAAATCGAAGAAGAACCAGGAACACCTGAAAAAGAAACGCAGAACAGTAATAAGGAAAACACTAATAAAGTAAATAAAATCTCAAAGATATCGTAGAAATAAAAACCTATACTCACCAAACTGTTCTCGGGATCGCGTGGAAGGATCAAGCAAGCAAGCGTATAGTGTTTTTTTCTTTCATTTAATTCAATGATAGACATGAATTCCTTACTTGCTGGTTCCGTACTAAAGTCTCCAACTTCTGTGTGCACATAATAAATACATTTTAATATTTCCTTATTGTGAAGTTCAAATTCAATACATTATTGGGAATGATACGAACAAAATTAACCTAATAAACACTAACAATCTTAAGTAATTAGGTACATCAACTCATAATAGTTCCAACCATCCAATGATCGGGGCAATTCTGATCGCTGCACATATTAAGCAAAATAATACTTCTAAGGCGCGATAACAATACAGCCGTTTCTGCCGATATTTCTTATTAAATCGCACTTACTAATCTAAATGAAAGGGCACTTCTCGTGATCTGTAATTTGGCAAGAAATAATAAATGCACAATAAAGGATTAAATAGGAAAAACAAAGTAAATTATAAACACACTAACTTACACAAGGTTAGTAAAAGCGAAATGCATTAAATTAAACCACATATACTTTATGTGCCTACAGTTAATCCGAAACTATTAAAAAAATATTCATGACAAGTATACGAAAATACTTTTTTCAAACAAAATAGCGAAAAAATGTAATCATGCTTTGTACCGACTCGTACAGCGAACGGCAACCTCGAACGGGGTGAATGACTCCGACCGGCCCATACTCGCTATCAGCTATCAGTGAGTGTACGAAGTAAGAAAAAACTTTAAAAATTCCTGTGGCCAAACTATTGCTCCGATTGATCCGATTTTTTTGTGCAGCCTCGCTTTTATCAACCTTGTATATTACGTAGTAGTAGTAGTAGTAGTATTAGTAGTATTAGTAGTAGTAGTAATAGTAGTAGTAGTAGTAGTAGTAGTAGTAGTAGCAGTAGTAGTAGTAGTAGTAGTAGTAGTAGTAGTAGTAGTAGTAGTAGTAGTAGTAGTAGTAGTAGTAGTAGCAGTAGCAGTAGTAGTAGTAGTAGTAGTAGCAGTAGTAGTAGTAGTAGTAGTATATGTACTAGAAAGCTGTCATTTATTATGGGTATGTAGATTCATCATTGCAAAAAAATGGTAGAAAAAATCTTGAAACACAATTTTTGGAGAAGTAATGGGTCCAATAATCCATCGTATGGGATATCGTTGAATAGGTCTTTGAAAAAGATTAAGAACACCACTTTGAGATTGAGAACACCATTTTGGGATTGAGAACACCATTTTGCTATTTAAAGATCCCTTTCTTAAATATTATTATTTTTTATATAAATTTAAATTTTTTGTTAGAGATCGTTTTCAGATGTTTTTTGAGAGTGAACTCAAAGTTGTCATACGCAACTACGGAAGTTCCGTATTAAACTGTTGAAATATTTTCCTAATGAAATCTTGTAATTGCAGAAAATGGCGATGAAAGAATGGCTCCAGTGGCTCCCTCCCCCGCGCTCGCTGCTCGCGCTGCTCATCGCTGTGGGGGGGTTCAGCGGGCGGCTGTTCGTGGCGCACGTCACCCACTCACCCACCCTGCTGGTCGACGCGTGCCACTCGCTCTGCCGGCTCGTGGGGCTTATCACTACACTGCTAGCGTATAAGGTTGGTAGCACAAGTTCACTGCTAGCGTATAAGGCTAGTGGCACAAGTGCACTGCTAGCGTATAAGGTTGGTAGCACAAGTGCTCTGCTAGCGTATAAGGTTGGTAGCACAAGTGCACTGCTAGCGTATAAGGCTAGTGGCACAAGTGCACTGCTAGCGTATAAGGCTAATAGCACAAGTGCACTGATAGCGTATAAGGTTAGTAGCACAAGTGCACTGATAGCGTATAAGGTTGGTAGCACAAGTGCACTGATAGCATATAAGGCTAGTAGCACAAGTGCACTGATAGCGTATAAGGCTAGTAGCACAAGTGCACTGATAGCGTAGAAGGTTAGTAGCACAAGTGCACTGATAGCATATAAGGCTAGTAGCACAAGTGCACTGCTAGCGTATAAGGTTAGTAGCACAAGTGCACTGCTAGTGTATAAGGTTAGTAGCACAAGTGCACTGCTAGTGTATAAGGTTAGTAGCACAAGTGCACTGCTAGCGTATAAGGCTAGTAGCACAAGTGCACTGATAGCGTGAAAAGTTAGTAGCACAAGTGCACTGCTAGCGTATAAGGCTAGTAGCACAAGTGCACTGATAGCGTATAAGCCTAGTAGCACAAGTGCACTGCTAGCGTATAAGGCTAGTAGCACAAGCGCACTGATAGCGTGTAAAGTTAGTAGCACAAATGCACTGCTAGCGTATAAGGCTAGTAGCACAAGTGCACTGACAGCGTATAAGGCTAGTAGCACAAGTGCACTGCTAGCGTATAAGGCTAGTAGCACAAGTGCACTGATAGCGTAGAAGGTTAGTAGCACAAGTGCACTGACAGCATATAAGGCTAGTATCACAAGTGCACTGATAGCGTATAAGGCTAGTAGCACAAATGCACTGCTAGCGTATAAGGCTAGTAGCACAAGTGCACTGCTAGTGTACAAGGTTAGTAGCACAAGTGCACTGCTAGCGTATAAGGCTAGTAGCAGAAGTGCACTGATAGCGTATAAAGTTAGTAGCGCAAGTGCACTGCTAACATATAAGGCTAGTAGCACAAGTGCACTGCTAGTGTATAAGGTTAGTAGCACAAGTGCACTGCTAGCGTATAAGGCTAGTAGCACAAGTGCACTGCTAGCGTATAAGGCTAGTAGCACAAGTGCACTGATAGCGTATAAGGCTAGTAGCACAAGTGCACTGATAGCGTATAAGGCTAGTAGCACAAGTGCACTGATAGCATATGAGGCTAGTAGCGCAAGTGCCCTGCTGGTCACTACCTACACTGTTAGCTTACCCTAAATAATTGCAGGTTGACATGGTACCATGTAAGCGAGAGGTACATTATATCGCAAAGCGACAGCTATGCTTTCGCGTTTCGTGTTGTGAGTTTTTAGAGGCCTGTTGAAGTGGAGGGAAAAGGGCAACAGACCTGCGCATAGTAATGATGTATATGGGCGTCCGACGTCGCGAAAGGCTTTTCTCTTTATTTTAAAAATAATAAAAAGATATTAAAAGATTGGCGTTTAAAGACTCCAAAAAGCTGGCATTGGCGTTCAATAAAAGAGAACCATCTATTTTATATCTACTGATATGTTACAGATCATAACATACTGATTACAGTGGACGAAGAGATAGTGTTAACTATATGGAGCAGTGAATAAACTTGTTTCTATTCTATTCTAATGGTAATGATGCAAACTGGACAATATATCAATATTGAGGCAAGAATAAAAACACCCAAGAGAAACAAAGAATATGCGTCTAGTAATCCTTGAACAATGAGAGAAAAATAATAAACTGTGTATGTCAGCTTTTACACGTAAATTGAGATTACTCATTTTGATCGAAACAAGATTTTGTTGTGGAACAAAATCACATGCAAAGACATCATCATCAGACCACTAAAATAGATTGTTATGTAAACTTAGTTTGGTAAGATGTGCCACGCATGCATGCAGCCGAATAAGACCGGCGTGACCGGGGAGGTACCTCTCGCTTACAGGATATCGGCGTTAATTGACAGCTGCGCTGTAAGTAGTATGTTGGCTTAAGAAGGGGACAGAAGACAACGCATCTGTAAAAATTCTTTGCGGATGTCTCTAGGTGTCTTCAACAATCTCATTCCTTTCCATCAGAGAGTGATTGGTCATGAAATTCTCCATGAACCTTCTTAATTATTTGTTCACGAGTGCAGGAGTCAGGACAGCGTCGAGGCCATCTCTGCTACCGCACACGAGCTCCCGCCGACGTCAGAATCGTGGGCTGAGGGACCCTGCGGTCTCTGGTCATGAACATAAAAGTTAAATTGGCTATTATAAACATCCCATATCGGAATGCAACTCTCTCATGTGCGGAGGATTGGGGGGGTAGGTGTCCCCTCTCCCCTCTCTCTCTAACCCAAGGCCCAAACCTAGTCGCGTCGTGGAGTCCTCATGGCAATCCCATGAAGCTGTTAGGCATCTCTTCACAGCCACAGCACAGCTGCACTTATGCAGCTCCAAAAAAAAATGTCTAACAATCTACCACATTTTGTTGTTACTTTACAGGTTTTAGCAGTGATAAATATTCATTAAAGATACAAGGTTGATAAAAACTCGAGGCATTAAATTTAACTACATATACTATAAGTGCCTACAGTTAATCCGAAACTATCAAAAAAGTTTACGACAAGTATACGAAAATACTTTTTTCAAACAAGTTAAATAGCGCAAAAATGTAATCACGCTTAGTACCGGCGCGTACAACCTCGCACGAGGTGGATGACCCCGGCCGCTCATAGTTGACGATTAGCTGGTGTACAGCATGTACGAAGTGAGAAAAAACCTTAAAAAATTCTTGTGGCTAAACTATTGCTCCGATTGATCTGATTTTTGTTGTGAAGCCTGGAAATGATACACTAAATATGTGATATTAATTGTATTCCTCTCGCTTTTATCAACCTTTTAAATTTTATCATTTTAAAACCCGTTAAGTAACTACAAGATATGGTAGATTGTTGGAGATTTTTTGAACCTGCAACTTGCTGTGGAAGTGAAAATAATACCTACAGCTTATCTTATTGCTATGAGCATAGATTATTATACACTTATACTGAGAGCTATGAGGGCTCGGAGACGAGACTAGGTTTGGCTTCGAAAGGTCCCGACCCCCTTCTCTCCCGCACATGGGAGAGATGCATCCTGATATGAGATATTAGATTGTAAGAGAGAGAGAGAGAGTAAAAAAAACTGTCACGGTGCATTTCTGTTTACAAATAAATAAATAAATACAAATATTTTTATTGTGCAGAAATACATAATATACATAACTCACACTGACTTTTTAAATTTATACAAGTTATCAAGATTGGCACAAAACTTAAAGAAAGCTAAACAACTATATAAAATTATCAGTGTGCATTATTAGACGATCACGTATTCTATTTATATACAAGCTATTTTGATTCTACAATTTCAAAGTGAAGTAAGAAGAAAAAAACTCAGGTCTCAATTAGCAGTTATAGTGTTGCCATCCCTACGATATTTGCCATATTTTGTGCTAAAATCATTACATAATATAAAATAAAGTCGCTTTTCGCCGTCTGTGTGTATGTATACTTAAATCTTCAAAATTATGCAACCGATTTTGATGGGGTTTTTTTAATAGATAGAGTAATTCAAATGGAAGGTTTATATGTATAATAACTCCATTTTTGAAATCCGAAATCCAGCGTCGAAGTTGCGGGCGGCAGCTAGTACTTATAAAACATGAACGTTTCGGAATGCTCCGGGTGTCTTAATACACAGAAAGGAATAGCTTTCTTGCGCTGCAGTCGTTATCCCAACAAGTACCATACACTTGCGTGAAAAAGAAAATGAAAATGAAAAAGTTTTTATTCAAAATAGAATTATAGGAATTACTTTTTTAATATCAACAATTAAATCTACCAGCGGTTCAACCCTAGCCCTGTCCTGAGAAGAACGGGCGAAACAAACTCAGCGGGTCTCATGTGAACTTAAACAAGCAAGATTACTAGAAATTGGACAAAAATTTGAGAGACACGTGGGTTTGTCCATCCTGTCGATGTAATGAACCTAAGCTAGGCGATAATTCCAACATGCCTATCAGGTCTGCATTTGTTAGCGGCACCTCAAAATTAGTCTAGAAACAAGATTTGTGCGTACACGAAAACGTCACACTTCGCTACAGGCCTCGCGGGTCGGAAAATTGTAGCTGTTTATCTCCGGATCGGAGATTATAGAGTGAAGAATTGATCAAAAATTTACAACCGATTTAAAAGAGAGCTCACAACTACATAAATTCGAAGAATCCTTATCTATATACAATTCTGAGCGAAATACATTCAAAGCTGAAAGCGTAGCTCAAAAACAAATCATCAAGCAGCTTCAGACTGAAAAATAGAAACTTCGCTCCGCCACTCTCTCTACAAGGTTACATCAACAAGAGCAATTATCTCGTGCAATTAACTTTGAAATACATTGTGTTCCAGAACACGGTAAAGAAAATTTAGATACAGTTGTGCAGAAAATAGGTAATAAAGTGCCCCGTTGTTGACTCTGACCTAGACCACTGCGGCCGCTTATATCCAAAATTAACAACGCAAGCCCACGTCCTTGATCTGTTATTGTTTGCTTTAATAGTCGCCGTATACGAGACACATTTTTAGCCGAAGTTATTAAATACAATAAAAACAATCCTGAAGATAATCTAAATCCCAATCATATAGGCTACGGTGGTAAGAAAACTCCTGTATTTGTGTTAGAATACCTGACGCCGAAAATTATGGCATTGCACTTCTGACGAGCAGCAGGCTCGTCAGAAGGCACAGGAATTGAATTACAAGTTTGTTTAGGTCCGGAATCAAAAAGTTTTCCTCCAACAATCCGATACATGAGCTTTCATCCTAATTAAAGACTCTAGTGTGTTATATAATCTAAAGTTAAAAATATTAATTGTTTCTTTTTCGTACATATATTTTAATATCAATAGTAAGATCTTATGTTAAGCTTGATATCTATGTTAAATATTTATTATCAAAATGTAAGGGGCCTTAGGACAAAAACGATCGATTTTTTCTACAATTGTGTCTGTAATGACTTAGAAGTTATAGCTCTAACGGAAACCTACTTCAATAGCAGCGTCTTCGACTCGGATCTCTTTAATAGTAGGTACATTGTTTATCAGCACGATAGAGAAACTAGTTATTTCGAGAGCCACAAAAATGGTGGTGGTACTCTTATCGCAATTTCGAAAAGGCTACATAGCTTTGAATCCAAGTGCGAGGACATTTGGGTAAAAATTACTTATAATCACCAAAATGGCTCCACACAACGTCTAAATCTTTGCACAGTTTATTCCTCCACCAATTCAAAAGCACATCTTAGAAGAATTCTTGAATTATAAAATAAATAAATTCAAATAGAGTTCTGTATCTTAATGTTTCCGATAAATATTTATTCGTGGGTGATTTCAACTTAGGATCCATAGCGTGGGATTTGCCTGCTGGAAGTAGTAACACCATATCAGCTCCTCTTAGTAACAGCACTTACGCTATGTTGATGATTATGTTGATTGACTTCTGCACGCTCAACAAGTCACAATCACAGTACAATAGTACTTTAAAGGTAGGATCCTTGAGAACCATCTTGGATCTATCAATTATTAATGAACACTACCCTCCTCTAAACTTCACTTTACCGGAAGCCTGCTGAGTGCAGCAGCCTCGAACGCAATGATACTACTCACTTTTGCTTCCTACAAGCACTGACGAGATGCTTTCCATTTTTTACTCGCATATTCGACCAGCTAACACTAAATCCTACCAAAAACTACTAAAAAAATCTAAAAGATGCCCCCTTTGGTTTTCCCACGATTTGTTTAATCTCCTACGTGAAAAAGTTTCGCAATAAATTTATCAAATACGAAAACAATCTCTTGATCGTCTATCTCATTTGAAATGGCAAAGAACCGTTCAGCATACCTGATAACGATCTGCAATCAAATGTACTTTGCCAGTTTAGAGCAAAATTTGAAAACATGCCCAAAGCTTTTCTGGTCTTATATAGAAAACAAACGAAAGTCCTCTAGCGTATACCCAGCGGTTCTCCCAATGTTTCTTGATATGGAGACGTCTTCAACCGGCTATAAAAAAAATACTTATTAATATACAAAAAATCTAGCCACCTAATTTCTTACAAAAATAACCCTGATAAGATCTTACATATGAAACGATCAAGTTCTAAAAATCTTAAAAAGACTTGATATCACTAAGGGCGCTGGTTCCGATGGAATACCTGCCATATTTGCACGTTTGACTGCTCCTGCCCTGACAAAACCTTTACAGCTAATATTTAATCACTCCCTAAAACCTGATTGTTTTCCTTAAAAATGGAAGAAAGCGTTAATAGTACCGTTATTCAAAATCGAGAACAAGTCTAAAACTATGGGCAGATTTCAATTTTATCCGTATTTGGCAATGTATTTGAGAAATTACTTACCCAACCCTCTCGTGGCATTTCAAACAAGTCCTCGATATACATCAAAACGACTTCGATCAATCCAGATGCACTTTAACCAATCTAACAACTTTTATTAACGATGTGGCTACGAAAGTTGATACTCTTAATTCCGTTGATGTTATCTACACAGACTTCACAAAGGCATTTGATCGCGTAAATCATGACATACTGCTTTCAAAATTACTGAAGTATTGTATTGCCAACCTCTTGTTAATGTGGTGTAGGTCATACCTATCTAACGGACAGAAAATTAATATTAGTAGCCAATGGTTTTTCATTTTTCACATTCGAATAGAGATTCACACAGGGTTTCCCCAGGGTCTCACTTGGGTCCTGTCTAGTTTAATATTTTCATTAGTTGATTGGTGTGACATTAATCAAATTATCCTTAATAATTCAAAATGTCTTTCTGTAACATTTACCATAAAGAAATTCGCTATAAACTTCCATTATAGAATTAATTTGAACTTGCTGCAGAAAGTCTCTCAGATTAAAGATTTGGGAATCCTGATTGATCCTAAATTACAATTTATTGTCCATATTGATAAGATATGTAAGAAAGGTTCCAAAATCATGGTTTCGTTCTTCGGGGTTGCCGAGAATTCAAAGCGCCTGTCATAAAGCTCTTATTATTGAACAAACGAGTTCGCTCACAGTGGTCTGGAGTATTGCAGTGTAACATGGAATCCATTTCATGATGACATATAATAAGCGCTTGGAAAACATATAAAAAAGATTCATGTGGCATCTCACGTTCTCCCAAAATATTGGTGCTACTCTTACATCATACAATCATACAATGAAAGACTAAACTTCTATAAAATATCATCTCTCGCTGATCGAAGACGCATGCTAGACTTAGAATTTCTCTTTAAACTTGTTAGAGGTGTTCTAGATACACCCGAACTACTCTCACGTATATTCATCTCACACACCTCGATCCTCAAAAAAGAGAAGTATTTTTATTACGGTTCCAGTAAGTCTCAAATTAGGCCTCAACTCTCCATTAAGCCGAATTATAAGTACCTACCTATTACAAAATATCGACAGCAAAAAACAATATAGATAGATCTCTTTTGTAACAGACATAAATTACATCTTCTTAAGTATCGAAAATTTAATTTAAAAACTGATAACATAGCAAATAATATTTCTTCTTGTTTTACTAAAGATTTACTTTATTTGCACCACTGATTTGCACATTGTGATCTCTTAAAATGATTTATTGTTTGTTTAAGTTAAACATGTGTTGAATGTTCTATAAAATCTTTGACTTGTAATCAGTGTATATTATGTTGATGTTCAATAAATAAATAAATAAATAAGAGGTAGTGGCACGCTACATGTGTAAGAAGGACGAAAGTCATACAAGTAATCTCATTCCAGTACGAGCGGGCGGATGAGGGGGAAGGGCGGGAGGGGCGGCTGAGGAACACGTTCGGGTGGGCGCGGATAGAGGTGGTGGGGCGGCTGTCCGTCCACGTGCTGTTCGCATCCTTCGCGCTGACTCTCGTGGTCAATGCTCTGCAACTAGTCGTGCACTCGTCGCACGGGCAGCCGCCGCTCTTCCCCAAGCTCATACTCGGCTGCGGCGTCATTGGCTTACTGTTGTACGCTATCAACTATATGCTGCTGGCTGGTAAGAATATCTATACTTTTTTATGTAGTGGGCAAACGGTTGTGTACTCATTTGCCCCCTGTACTATAAAAAAAAAAAAAAAAAAAACGGTCAGTCGCAGCCATTTTCATGACTACCGACGTCTGTAGACATCCGCACAGAGGTTATCCAGATTAGTTGCCCACCTTTCCCCAATAACCACTGGATACTTAAATACCTACCTCAAGAAACGCGTCACTTTTGTCCGGTGTCGTGTAAGCGAGAGGTACCTCCCCAATTCGGATCGATTGGCCTCGCATCACCTGTAACTCCGGCCAGGGCGTGTCAGAAATCGTCGATGAACTTCTAACATCGACTAAGTCAAAACAAGAAACTTTGCAGGAGACCTAAATCTTCATATATTTTAATATTTTCGTTTTATTAAAAGTATGTATTTATGAAAAGTCAATAATATTTTATTATTAACTTAAGAAACAATTAAAACCAACTTTTAAATGAATAACTTTGTTCTTTAACTTATTTTTGTGACTGAAATAGTGTTGTGGGGTCAAAAACGTTAAAAATTGACTAGGGTGGTGGCGGTGTGTAAACTTCATCGACGAAATGTCCTTTTTAGGGTTCCGTAGCCAAATAGCAAAAAAACGGAGCCCTTATAGTTTCGTCATGTCTGTATGTCCGTCCGTTCGTCAGTATGTCACAGCCATTTTTTTTTTTCAAAACTATTGGGCCTTCGTATTTGAAACTTTGTAGGTTGATGTATTGTGTGAACCGCTATCTATTCGAATTTTGAATAAAAATAAATAAATTGAGAGTGGCATTCTTATACCTATAGTACTGAATCTATAAATATTTTATTCATCTAACCTGTATGTGAGGGGTGTCTATGAATAGATCTTTAATAATGACATTCTAAAACCCTTTTTCGTCAAAATAGTTTGATAGACGCTTCCAAGTGGAAAAATGAGTGTCTTCCCCCTGTAACTTTTAAAATAAGAGACTGAGAAATCAAAAATTATATATGCTGTGTCTGATCTCAATAAAACCTTTCAACGAAAATTGGTTTGAGCGAGATATCATTATTAGTTTTTGAGAAATAATACAGTTTCAAAAAACGCAAACACAACTTTGTCGTTCATACAAACGCTATGAAAAACCAATTTATTTTATTTTCTGGCAAAAAATGTCGCAGACACCTATACCTTTCGTTGGGACGGAACCCTCGGTGTGTGAGTCCGACTCACACTTGGCCCCTTTTTCTAATATGCATATGCAATATCTACCTTCCTATCTTCATCATCAGCGACAACACTTATCTTGCCACTGATAATTATGCCTATTTAACAAACACCGAGACGATTTCCCTGATTATCGGCGATTAGGTAGAATTATCAAAACTTTAACAAATCGCTGATATTGATTATTACAATCTGAGTTTTTCATTATAAATATTTACCACAAATCTTTTTTTGTATTTTACATACACGATCATACGATGTACAATACAAAAAAAAAAGATTTCCGACGCCCATATTCATCCTCATACAGACTCGTACAGACTTATTGCCGGGAGGGCAACGGCATAATAGGTATCTGTAAGGGTCAATTCACACCAAAAGCGCGACGAAGCGCAGCGAAGCGGAGCGCACTTTCAGTGTCATATAAATTTAAACTTTATTTTCATTGCTGTAGTACTTATTATCGAATTCTCGCGACTTCCACGTGAATTCCAGCGACTTCGCGGCGACGCGGGAATCCGCGCGTCTCGTTCGAGTTTCTCATGCGATAATAAGTATTATAGTAATTATTATAAAGTTAAAATTCATATGACACATAAACTGCGCTTCGCTTCTAACCTTTGGTGTGAATTGACCCTAGCTTTGCAGCGGTATTTTATGAGCGACAGACGACCCCCGGTCGCGAAGGCCCAATGTGGCTACAAGAACCTCTTGTTAATGTTTTAAAATGGTTATTCAGATTTCGTTTTTTAATCGACTTTGAAAGAGCACGTTGTATGTTCCACGTAGGGTTGCCAACATTTCTTCGGCGAAATATAGTCGGTATTTTCCAAATATGCATAAAAAAACTTTAGTATTCTGCAATCAGTACTGTAGGTTTAGTACAGTTAGGTGGGCCATGTTCAACTAAAAAAAGAGAGCTCTTTGAGGCGTTGAACATCAATAAATACGATTTTTCGCTGTTTGGAATATAAATATTTCAGTCTTGAAAATATTGTATTTTTGAGTACTATATTTATCTCCAACAGTATATTAATACACAGAGCTGAAATTTAGTACAATATATATTATAATACGGTTGGCAACCCTAATTATACAGTCCATTGTATGTTTTTAATGACGTCCGATTCCTCCGCCTATTCTAGACCTAATTTGTATTTGTTTAGGACGCGAACTGAGCTACAGCCGACGGCTCAGCATGACTGAGGGGGGGGAGGTGGTGCTGAAGACGGGGGCGGGAGAGCCGGTGCTGGCCTACGCGCCTGCTGATATTGCCAGTAAGTACTTAGTATTAATATACTCAAAAAAAAATCGAGCATATGTGACATTCCGTTTCATCGTACTCACAATGTTGTTTGCCTGGAACCTATAATTTATCCTCATCTTGAAGAGATTTTTTTTAGCAAACCGATTGAAATCGAATTTTAGGTTGTCGAGATTCATATAATATGGAAACCACCATCCTGGCAGGGTCGCTGTGTGATGTAGGGCGCGGGAGACGTATTAGGTTGAGACGACAGGTTCGTTTGAAGGATCTTTATTTGTCTGATCAATGTATCTGTTACAACAATGTATATGATGGAGATGCACTCTACACACTCATCTCTTGATTTTATAGTATAAAGGACAGACTAGTGATCGGAGCCTTAACATCACTACCAACACCTATAGGCCCAAAAAAAAAAAGAAAAAACACCTATAGGCTTACGCATATTTTATACAGGCTCCTCGCGGAACGGAAAGCTGGATAAGCCATGAAATTTTCCTAGAACAAATTTGATAGAATAGTGTGCAATCAAGATCCGGGGTCACTTCATCCCCTTAAGGTTGCTGAGGGTACCCGTTAGAATTTAGCGGTGAAGGTTTATCTCTTTACGAGGCTGATATTCCCTACAATGGTGGGCGATTTACCCAGGGTGCGCCAATACGGCATAAAAAATTCCTAAAATGTGTGTTTGTCACCAGGCAGCCTGTTCGTGATGGGAGCCGGCATGAACCTGGAGTGGGAGCTGGTCACCCCGAAGATCGCCGACCCGACGCTCTCCGCCATCGCCGCCATACTTCTCGTCATCTTCAACTACCCGTTCAGTAAGTACTAGCACACGTGTGCAGGGTTGCCAGGTGTCAAGATTTAGCCGTACGTGTCTGATTTTTACAGTTGTGTCAGGCCAAATTTACACTAGGCCGGCATGTCCGGCTTTTGTTAGGCCTTTGAGGAGTTTACCAAAAAATTCGCGGGCGTGTGATTGTTAGAGTAAATCTCAAAAGAATAATAACAATAATAGACATAACTGCCATTTTTTTTCTTTAAAAATCCAATGTGTCAGGCTTTCATGGTAAAATTTCCGGCTAAATTTGAGCCTGTGTCAGGCTTTTAGATTTTTAGGCCTGGCAACCCTACACGTGTGAGACCAGTCAGAGTCAAGGGGGGACGGCCCCCGGGCATGATCCTCTCCATAAGCCATTCATTCACGACAACACCCAGGCCAGCTTCCACTGACATCAGAGTCGGGGACTGAGAGACCACGCGGTCTCTCTGGTCATAATAAAAGCTATTACAAAGATTCTCACATCGGGATGCGTCTCCCCTATCCGGGAGAGTGGGGGGGGCAGTCCCCTTTTCGACGCCAAACCTAGTCTCGTCCCCCGACGAGCACCCGCAGCATTCCGAAGTAGCCTGCTTCTCTTAGCTTCTACAGCAAAAATTCAGTTCAGAATAAAAAGAAAAAACAGGTGTGAGAATTGAAAACAAATTATGTTAGTTGTTTCAACAAGCATCTGAAAGCTTTAGCATAATATGAATCACCATCTGCAACGGCATAACAATGGCATTCCTGTCAGATGTACTTAAATACGTATATATTGAAATGTTATGAGATCATCTTCTCTCTTCACGTTATTAAGTACTTACTACCTTATCTCCAAGTAATAATATAATCATCTTTAATTATGGAATGGTTGGTTGATAAGTTCGCCGAATTGTACTTTGACATAATATGAGATATTGGCAAATAGTGAACAAGGACATGTAGTTAAATAACTTACATGTTTAATTGCTGATATCAATACAAAACAGAATATTGCATTAGTTTTGTATCAAAATGTATTTTTCTCATACATAACCTAAAATGTAGATGATGAATTAATATGACGAGTAAAATTACTTGATGTATATAATAATTATTAAACAGATTCATATGTCAATAAAATATGATCAAGGAACTGAGCAGGTGGACTTATGTTTTCCTAGTACCTTGAACCGCTCAATATGGTCCAAATAACGGTTAATAATAAAGGTGCGCAAGAGACGAACAAACGAATGACATTTGATAATATTACAGGCTACCCACAAAAATGTCATCATCAATATGTATATAATTATATCAATATTCATTATAAAATTACATAAAGAATGAACATTGTTTATATCGATTTTATAATACTTTTGAATTAGGATCTTATCAATCGAATTTAATGTATTTTACAGTTTAGCACGATGAGATATTGTAGTTTGAT
This sequence comes from Calycopis cecrops, assembly GCA_001625245.1. Classification (NCBI taxonomy): domain Eukaryota; kingdom Metazoa; phylum Arthropoda; class Insecta; order Lepidoptera; family Lycaenidae; genus Calycopis; species Calycopis cecrops. Next base: position 125,110 of record LUGF01016360.1, on the reverse strand, counting down.
GCATTTTATATTACATATTTAAGTCCAAAAAACAAGTCACTTTTCAATTATACGAATTGATAGAAACATATTACGTAAAACGGCCATTAAATTAAAAAGCTAAATTTAGCATAGGTAAATATTTTTTTTTGTAGCACGCTTTTCACATTTGGCCAGAAGTGGATAGGTCCCTTTAGGTGTATAAAAATCTGTAGGTATTCAAATATCAGCGCCGACACACGATTGGGACTAACTCCTTAATAATAAACATGAATCCGAAGTTGCTGTGTGAAACACGATTTCGCTCTTCACTTTTTCATACTATGAGCGTGCCTTATGGCGTTTCAACAAAAATTTCGTCTCGCAAATTCGCATCGGTCCACAAATAAAAGAAACAAAACTCCATTGAGTTATACGTAGTAATAATAACTCAATGCAAAACTCTCGGAATCGCGACCGCGGCCGTTGTTTTGCTGTCAAACCTCCCAACTGCGAGGCGAATTTATCGCGTGTCGCTTCGGAGTACGCCCAAATAAATCATGTCTGAATATGAATTTTAAACAACAGCTCGAAATTTGCTCAAGAGATTTTTTTTTATTTTATAAGGGCAAACGAACCACACCAGTTTATGACTACCGACGCACATAGACATCTGCATAGAGGCTATAAAGACGCGCTGCCCTCCTTTCTGCTCCCACCTCCAGGGGCCACCGGCTACTTACTTACTTACTTACACACCGCATGAATCGCGACAGCACAGCTGTAAGCGAGAGGTACCTCCCCGGTCATGCCGGCACAATTCCGCTGCATGCAAGCATACAGCGTGGCACTACCTCTTACTAGATTTATTAGATTATCTTATTAATATTATAAATGCGAAGGTATGTATGTATGTTTGTTTGTTTGTTTGTTACTCCTTCACGTAAAAACTGCTGAACCGATTTTCATGAACTTTGGCACACACATAGAGTGTAACTTGGATTAGCATATAGGATAGTTGTTATCCCGAAAAAATGTACCTATGGGATGCCATGGGATGATTTTCCACGGGATTGTTAGATTTATCATTTAGCTAAATACACTCGGGAGCAAAAAAATTGCATACTTGCAATAATGCAACCACTTGAGCTGATCGTTCAATTGTATCCGTTTCTCGGTAATTTTCGAGTGTTGCTGAATTGCTAAGATAGGTAACTGCAGTTTGAAATAGAGAGTAACTATTAAAGATAGTAGATACAATT
>LUGF01016360.1:104590-123081 GCA_001625245.1 Calycopis cecrops | reverse complement strand
TAATTCCTATAGATACCCGAAGTTAGTGTGGAAGACATTCTCGCTAGAAATCCCATAGACTTTGACAATCTAAGGTGTTGCAATCTTTAATTATTATCAGATGATACCTGAATTTCAATAGATGTTTTATAAACACTAATGCTTATTATATTTAATTAAAAATGTCGTCATATGAATGGTAGTAAAAGACCTACCGTGACAATAATATTTTAATTATTGTTAATTTTATTGAAGTTTTGTAATGAAATTATATTTTATTATGATGCTTATGTATTCTGCAAACATTTACATGTAGTACAAAGATTTTATTTTTCTTTAAATTTTCAATCGATTATTATTCAACAATTAATCGATTATGTCATGGAAAACATTTTTTTTATATTTCTCCGTCCCCAAATTGCGAAAGGTGCTGATTTTTTATATTTTTATTTAAAAAAATAGACCAATTTTTTTAAACTATATCTTATCTTATTACATTTTAGCCCAACATGTTCAATCTCCTTTGCCAAGTGAACTTTGCCAATAGGGAATATGCGTATGATTCAAATAATGATATTTTTTTTTTATATGTAAAGTCTTTTCCTGTAGATGTGCGTACGTATTAAATTTTTTTTTTATAATTTTGTTTTCAATCAGAAAATAATTATTGAAAAGTGCAAAAATTGTGCGGGAAGATTGAATTAGGTGAAACGCACGCCATTGGTCGGCATGAATTGTGACGTCAAATATCATAATAATGTGATTGTCAAAGAGCATTGGAGCATTGCCATAGGTGGTTGTTATGATGCGTGACGTCATGCCAGCGCGGCAAAATGGCGATCGTTTAAAAAGCTGTTATCGGCCTACTAATATGAAACATCTTTTTTTGAACTTAATATTGTTTGTTCAGCGCTGGTATTTTTTTTACATTAATGTAATTATGTAAATTATCATTTAAAAATATACAAAAAATACATGCATATTCCCTATTTGTAAGGTCTATTGACGCAAATAGTTATTCTGTAGACCTAGATAAATACAAAAATATTTTTTTTTTAAAGTTTATTAACGATCTCTGACCCTCTTTGTGTCTGCGCCTTAGGTCTACTTTTATATCTTGTGGTTCTGTGGTGGATTACCACCTGCGCAGCAAAAATGCTGATGTCATCTTGTATCAATCCTCTCTTCAGTCAAACCATTTAGCCCAATAGTACCATTTCATAAAAGCCACGAAGTACAGTCACAGTTCTCGCAAGTACGATGCGAGTGATAAGTATAGTAGTAAGTAGGTACATAGAAGTACTATATTTTGTTAAGTTGAACTAGTTAAATCCGAGCTGTATTCGTGTATTTTATTTGTGGACACGGTTTATGTGAAATGTGTCAATTTATTTATATATCATCATCATCATCATCATCATCATCATCGTCATCAACATCATCATCATCGTCATCATCATCATCATCATCATCAGCCTATTGCAGTCCACTGTGGCAGTGGGCCGGTCGTATCTGTCGCAGAACCGATGATCTTTGGGGTAGACTGGTTCAAGAGTGGAGACCGCGCACCGGCAAACGTAATGTAGGACGCCCTGTGACTAGATGGAGTGACGACATACGCAAGACTGTGGGCAGGAAGTGGGAAAGGTTAGCCGAAGATCGAGGCCAGTGGCGTGCTTTGGGAGAGGCCAATGTCCAGTGGACTGCAATATTTGTATATGTTTGTAACAAATGTATGTATGTGTATGTGTTCCTCAACTGTAAATAAAATGAAAATAAAAATTACCAGCCCTATAAACCTGTAACATGGGAACGATACCTCTGTTCAATTAGAGCTTGTAATAATGGCCAAGTGCATCAATATACAAACCAAGTCGTTGTCATACGATCCTCCATACAAGCCTTCACACGCCATCACCACGCTTCGCCCTATATTTTTTTTATGGTATAGGGAGGCAAACGACCAGGAGTGTTTTTATAACTACCTACGCGATAGACAGGCGCATAGAAGCTATACCACCTCCATGGGCCACCGGCTACTTACACACCGCAAGAAATGCGACAGCACATCTGTCACTTTACGCCGGTATCGTGTTAACGAGAGGTACCTCCCCGCTCGTCCCGGCCCAATTCAGCTAGAGGCACGCATGCAGCACTACCTCTTACAATAGTGTCAAATGAGCATTGCGTGTTCCAGGACTACCTGCGCAGCTCGGGGATCGTGTGCGACGTGTTCAAGCGGCACGGCATCGGCCTCGTCACGCTGCAGCCAGAGTTCCTACTCACCTCCAAGACTGGTAACGAACATTACATATTAATTATAAAAAAAATGAAAATGTAAATGGAAAAGTTTTTATTCAAAATAGAATTACAGAAATTACTTTTTGAACGTCAACAATTACATCTACCACCGGCTCAACCCGAGCCTTGTCCTGAGAAGAAACGGCAACACAAACTCAGCGGGCCAATGATAATACAATAGTAGTAATATAGTAGTAATAAAATAGTAACAATAATACATGTGTGTAAAGTCCACAGGTATTATTACACCACGTTAGCGTGACCCGCGGTAAGTACCGTGCAAACTTGTGTTACGGGTAGGTTCTAGCTTAGGTGACGGAAATATATTTAATAATTTTCTATAATTTTAATAAATGTTAAACGTTTAAGATTTTTATTATAGAAATACGTTTAATACACGGGATTCAAATGGGCGAGCCCTCGCGCGCCATGCTCCACTTACCCGAGCACTGTCACCACTGCGCCATATCAGATGTCTAATAGATCCAGACTTTCCATGCACTAAAAAAAGTGTGTGCGTTAGACCACACAACTGAAGTAAAACTCAATTATTGATTTAATACACAAAGTCATTGCCGTAGTAGCAATGACATAACATGTCATATGATATTTATTTTTTAAATACAAAAAGTTTCACTTAAATCTAATTTGAATTTTGAATTTGAATGACAACTTCCATTGGCCTCGCCTGATCTTTGATTTATGTAACGCTCTTGCCAGCATTTTTAACGCTTATTGATACTACTGAACCTGCATCACCAAATAAAACTTTTTTGTAATTAAAAACTAAATATCATATGAAAATTTTCAACCCTTGCAAATTTAGATAAAGAATAGTATCTTGCAAAAGACACATAAAACTTCATCTACACGTTTACATTTTGTTCACCGGCCAAATTTTCAGGTATAGTTCAGAATCAATAATACATTGGATTTATGAAATAAAAAAAATACCTACTTTATCCCATGTTATAAACATATTTCTTGGTTAGCACGTGAAGGACTCGCGAGTCACTATCGGTCGGCGTCACTGACCTTGATTTCGATACACTACGTATGCGAACAACGATCGATGTATTTTTAAGGATCATTTCAAATCGATTTCGAATATTATTTAACAAAATATTATACAATTAGACGATGAAATGTAAAACACACCCTTGGAATGATGTTTACTTCTTTATTTTAAAATTTGGTCGGTGACCGAATTGCAAACCTGTATACGTGAAGCAAAAACTTTAGGCACATTTTTACAAAAATTGCGCGGATTTTTACACACACTACCATGCATTTGACACAATGATATATAAGATACACGTAACTATTGACGAAGTTTCTGTGTCTTTTGCAAGTGTTGAAAATTCTACATAAATTGTTTACCTTAGTTACAATTTCATAACATGTCATAATATGATATTTAGTTTTTAATTACAGAAAAGTTTCACTTACAATGAATATGAATCTTTGCAGGTCCACTATTAATAAATAATTATACGGTATCAATGTGCCAAATGCGTGGTAGTATGTGTAATGTTTTATTTATTGAATTAATGCACTTTATAAGCATTATTAGGTATAATTAAAAAATATTAGCGTTCTGCACTTCTCTTACACATAAACTATATGAGTACCAAATTTCATACTTCTCCGTCCGCGGAATTTTCGTAAAAATATACCCGAAGTTTTTGCTTTACATCTTCTAATATATAAAATTCTCGCGTCACAGTTTTCGTTGCCATACTCCTCCGAAACTGCTTGACCGATTCTCATGAAATTTTGTGAGCATATTGAGTAGGTTTGAGAATCGGCCAACATCTATTTTTCATCCCGATGTTCCCACGGGATCGAAAGTTACGCGGGTGAAACCGCGGGGCGCAGCTAGTATTAATATAAAGATGACAATATTGCGATGGATGTTTTGGAAAGATAAATGTTTTTTTTTTCTATCTAATTAATACACCGACGGTTAATTATCTAATAATGAGATTTTCTGGGACTTTGTAAGCGTAGAATATCCATAAAAATTTTAGCTCACTACAAATACTTCGACATATCGAACCGGTAATTAATTATGATCGTAACAACTCGTTCTTGTTCAAGTACACATTACTTGAACAAGAACGAGTTGTTACGACCTGGATAATACTTTCAGCGTACATTAAACAGGCATGAATAAAGCTACGATTAAAATTCTATTTACGAAAATACAAACATTATTTGCAACATTTAGGTACTTGTAGCGTAAAGGTCACATTAGGTAGGCATTATGTCACATAATTGATTCATTCATAACATTGCCTGATGAATAAATGACCCTCGACTTAACCTCGCATTAAAATCTCTTGATCTGAGGCGTATTGTATTTACTTGCTATAAATAAATCGATTCCATCGCGGCGCGCAGATTATATTTTACTTTATTTTATCCGTGAAGTTTTAATCGGAAATATCAGGATGTAATATGTTTCATATTTTTCATATAATATATTTCATATAGCTATCAGACTTACGAAATATGAAAAGAAAATTTCATAAAAATCTTTCGAGCCGTTTCATGACCTAAACTAAGTACTGAGTTAAACTTATTTTGCTACATTTTCCCTACAATAATCCCCCTGATTGGATTTGTTACGTGTTAGAATTATATATGAATACATAATTACCAATTACAATATTCTTTCAGAAACACGTAATTTGTTTCCAGGTTCAGAAGAAGAGAAGATGTTAGTTGAATTCGCGAATATCGCGTGTTCGTGCCCCTGCGCGAAGGATTGCTACGCGCCTCGCTGCTGCCAGCCGCCAGCCCGGCCCACCGTCACTCGCATTTGAACGCGACTTCACTTACCATTATGACGTCAGTCTTGTCGCGTGGTAGTCTGTGACGTCACTGCGCAAGAATTACTGTAAAACGGTCTGTAAGTGATTAATTATGGGGTATTTCATATGTTGAATTATTGGATCGTAACTTGGTTACATGTTTGAACATTGTTTATGTAAATATTAAGTTTGGACGCAAATTGTCTACAAATATGTAAGCAACGTGGACAAGCCAAAGTAAAATATATTTAACTTAATATCGAACATTAATTAACGAATGAGGATTTTTATATTTTATTAATAAACTCGTAAAGAATGTTAGTCCTTTGTTAGTGGAAGGAATTGAAAGAATTAAAATGAAACAATACAGGAATATAGATATAACATAACAATACTATGAGGCTATAATTTTAGGACGGAAATCAAAATTATAGTACGTAAAATACGTTTAAAGAAGGAAATCATTTTAATAAACATGTGCCAACTTCGTGCTAATGGGAAGTATTCAGGAGTGAAAGAATCCTAAGCAACGTAACCGCGAAAAAACGTAACGCTGAAAAAATATGAGAAAATTTCTTAGCAATTTAATTGTACAATTTAAAACGGTACCTCCTCACAGACAAATATTATATTATGACGACCGCATAACAATCCCTTTTGTGAGATAAGATTATTATCGATAGTTAACAGATTGCATTTATGAATGTTGTTAATATAAAAAATAAATATATTTTTTTTGCGTTTACCAATTTTTCGGGCAAGATTGTGATATGTGATGTGTGTTAGAGTATAGTGTGATTTGGTCATATATAACAACTTATCATCAATATAATTAGCATGTAATACAGATTATTTAAGCAACCTAGGTACGTTAAGTTTACAGAGAAATGAATTTGTTTTATGTAGACGACGTAAAAAGCATAAAAAGGTCAAAATAACAAAGTCTGATAAAGGATGACCTAGGTTTCGAAGTCGCTTTCTTTTTGAATGATGATAATCTTTTATTGATAATGATATTAAAGTCCACCTAAAGGCTATAGTCCAATTTAAACAGAACTGCCTTACGAAGCTGTAGAGTATTAGGTACAATATAATTTTATAAAAGTATGTGATGTTCCTATACAGTATTATAAGATATATATTATAAGGATATGTGTTGATTGCTATTTAGTAATTACAAATTAATTATGTTAATAAATTATGTACAAAGTCTTGTTGAATATTTTAAATAATATAAATAACAATTTAATATTAATTCTTGTTTTTTTCTTTGGGTGTATACTTACAGCGATTATTATCGATAAAGTTTTCGCATATGTATTTATAAACTAGCTGACCCAACAGACGTTGTCTTGTCATCACTGGAAAATATGTTGTCATGGTAACGTGTAATAATGTGGCCGAATTGTCAGCCCGTTATTTTACCTTTTTTTTTGACGCAGGGGAGTATATTTACGTATGATACCTAGGAGCCTGGGTGGCCCCTTGACCTATGTCGGACTCGACACTTGGGAGTGCAATACAGATTTGGCCCCTACTGGTGCCTTCAGCTGCTATTGGAGGGTCTCGGATCAACAGGTAACAGGGTCCCTCTGGTGATAGGATGGGCTCGGTGAATTGGCCAGACTTCTCCTTCTTGGGGACTATCCCGCTGTCTATGAACAGACCCTACTACAACGTCGGAACTGTGCAGTGGAGTCAAGTTCTCATCCTGACCCGTGGCTCCAGTACTCCAGTCGCAAGCCGTTAGAACGGGACATAGGAGAGGATAACTATTCTTTAGTTTACAGACGATAGAAAAATAGAAAATATTTATTTAACTGATAAACACACAGATAATATTAATTGATATACAGGGTTGATACAAGCGAGAGGCATTAAATTAAACCACATAATATACTATAAGTGCCTACAGTTAATCCGAAACTATCAAAAATAAGTTTACGACAAGTATATGAAAATACTTTTTTCAAACAAGTTAAACAGCGAAAAAACCTAAACATGTTTTGTATCGATTTGTACAGCGAACGGCAACCTCGTACGGGGTGAATGACCCCGGCCGGTCATAGTCGGCGATCAGCTGTGATACAGCGTGTACGAAGTGAGAAATAACTTTGAAAAATTCCTGTCGCTAAACTATTGCTCCGATTGACCTGGTTTTTGTGGTGTGACCTGGAAATGATACACTAAATATGCGGTTTAATTTAATGCCTCTCGCTTGTATCAGCCTTATACAGTTATCTACCTATTTATCCAAGGAATGAAAAATTGGCCCTTAATTATTTATTTTAAACTATTCTTTCAATTTTAATTTTTATTTGATTTCTGAACGACAGTGCCAACATCAAATGTTTGACAGGTAGGAATAGTTTCTACGGGAAAACGAAATTGTTCTTTTTAGTATATTCCTAGCATTTTTTTCGTAAATACGAACCTTTTAAACCTAACCTGAACTTCCACAATTCATTTAAATCCAAAATTAGCCAAATCGGCTCAGCCGTTCTCGAGTTTTAGCGAGTCAACGAACAGCAATTGATTTTTATATATGTGGCAGGCTCGTAATACTGAGAAAACTTTCTTTCTCAGGAATGGCTACAGAAAAGTCCAAATAAATTTAAAAAATGATACTAAAAAGTTTTTCGTATCGATTTTCTCAAAGATGTTATAAGCCCGCTAGCTCGCTACATTCAACGTGCAAAAGTTGAATGTAGGCAGGTACAACACTATTGACGAACGAGTTTGAATTTTTTTACCATTTTACATGTGATAATAGTGTGAAATAGAACTTCGTGAGAAAGTCTCACGAATTACTTATACAAGGTTTGTACATTAAAAGCGAGAGGCATTAAATTAAACCACATATTATACTCTAAGTGCCTACAGTTATCCGAAACTATTAAAAAAAACTTTTTACAAACAAATTAAATAGCGAAAAAAGTAATCATGTTATGTACCGGCGCGTATAGCGAACGGCAACCTCGTACGGGGTGAATGACCCGGCCGGCCCATACTTGCTATCCGCTGGCATACAGCGTGTAAGTGACAAAAAAAATAAAAAAAATCCTGTGGCTAAACTATTGCTCCGATTGATCTGATTCTTGTTGTGTAGTCTGGAAATGATACACTAAATATGTGGTTTCATTTAGGTAAGCCTCTCGCGTTTATCAACCTTGTATATTTTAAACGTGTTATGTTGCATAAATATTAAAGGCTCAACTGCTCAGCTTCATAAATATTAACTTTTATTTGGTATCAGGGTGTTATCAAACAAAATAAAACGAAAACAGTAGTTTTATAAAATTTTTATTCACTTTTTTACTTAAATATTAAATAAACTTAATTACATAATTTGACTAGATAAAATCTGACCTTCTTACGCATGTCATCCACGATATCATTACATAAGAGGTAAGGATGTATGAGCTACCCTAATTATTACAACTTCCCCTCTGAAGATCCAAAACTATCAGATAAACTATAGATCATTTTGACAAAAGTTATCCACTTCATCTAGATTCTTATATTCTTGTAAGTATATGACATACAGTTTATGTTTTTTCCGCTAGTAAAGGCTTATTTTACATTCTTATTACTTTTTTTTTATGGTAAAGGGAGGCAAACGAGCAGTCAGAGCCATTTTAGACTATACCAATGCGCTGCCCTCCTTTCTCCTCCCACCTCCATGGGCCACCGGCTACACACCGCACGAAACGCGACGGCACAGCTGTCACTTTGCGTCAGTCTTGTGTAAGCGAGAGGTACCTCCCTGGTCGTGCCGGCCCAATTCGACTGCATGCAAGCATGCAGTGTGGCACTACCTCTGACTAAAGTTTAAAGACCATTATTAACACTAATGCTCGTTTAAAGTATAGGATATTTACCTCTAGTCCCGACTAACTTCTAACCCACATTACCTATCCACCCCTAAACTTAAATAATAAACCTTAATCATCACGCTCGGCGACGTAGTACGTGTCGATGGTGTTGTCTGCGGGTAGTTTCCTACAATCCGCCATCTTGCACGGGCGGCTCTTTATGACTTTGTGACAAGGCTTGCCAGCGCCGGACGCGGGCCGCTGAAATAGAATGCATGGCTCAACTTCGAATATATTATAAGTAAAAGAATAAAAATATCCTCCTAGCCGATTTTGGCTACGGCGGCCGTCTCTATAGAGACGAGCCAGATGCGCAGGATATATTATGGTGCACAAGTGTGCGCGCGCAGACACAAGTGCACTCTCTATTCCCTCACTCTCATATTCCGATGGGACGGCAATCCGACACGACCGGTGAGAAATCAGGCGCAGGACCGACGGCTTAACGTGCTCTCCGAGGCACGGGGGTGTATCACCGCCAACTTCCTGACTCCGGAAATTGAAAAATCCCAATAACAATTTTTGGTCCGACCCGGGATTCAAACCCAGGACCTCACGTCTGTGGTTGAACACGCTTACCACTAGACCACGAGGCAGTCAAATGAAGTAAGAGAAGGATTGGTCTAATGACGTCTGTATCTCAAAATATACGTCCAAAACTTCCAGCTGCTTATAGGTTCTTGCCTGCTCTGCTATAACTTCTTCTTCTGGAGAAATTGTCCCAAGTCTGATAAATCGTCCCACTTGCCCTGGGTAAGTTTTCCATTTTTATTTTTATCACAAAACAACAGTCCATAAACTAACATCACCAGAGAGAGAGAGCGTCTGTCGCAATTTTCCTAATATTTGCAATTGTGATTGGGAGAACAACGCCTGTACTTCTTCCCTGACTGCCCGAGGGCTTGTATCCAAAGACGTTAGACGTGGTTTATGATGACCCTCTTCTACAGCTTAGCACTAAAAACGCCTCCCGAAGTCTCATTTCACTGCTATTCAAGTCCGTAATCAACAGATTAAAATCAGAAAAGCGCTTCGCTTATGCAACACCCACGTCTTTATTGCTCCCACACCTGCCACTCGTAAAGCATCCACTACACTACCCGCTTCGATACTTCGTCGAATAGCTCCCCAAAGTCACAGAAAGTATAAAATGCATGCCCACACACTCAGACAATCTTGCGTATAATCTGTGGGTCCTTGACTTGAGCGCAAGAACCGACAGCAAATCGAAGTCGCCCGAGGCCAGGTAAAGTTGGACGAAGTAAGTAATTCACACTCTTATCTTCGCCTAGCTTTGGTCAGCGAGTAGTGTAGTGGAGCCTTTTTTTTTATGGTATAGGGGGGCAAACGAGCAGTTGTAGCCATTTTCATGACTACCGACGCCCATAGACATCTGCATAGAGACTTGTGATAGAGACTATACAGATGCGCTGCCCACCTTTCTCCTCCCACCTCCATGGGCCACCGGCTACTTACACACAGCACGAAACGCGACAGCACAGCTGTCACTTTACGCCGGTGTCGTGTAAGCGAGAGGTACCTCCCCGGCCGTGCCGGTCCAATTCGGCTGCATGCAAGCATACAGCGTGGCACTACCTCTTACAGAGACTGCCTTAAGACAAAAGTTATTTTCCTGTAAGAAGACATTACGTGGTATACGCACCAGTATGAGCCGGTAGTTGAGTTTCACAGCGACGTCGCAGTTGCCAAAGCACTCGCTCCAGCCCAGCCACGGACCCACCTCGCAGTGCACATCTGTCGAGCAACCAAACACCATCATCATCATCATCATCATCATCATCATCATCATCATCATTAACAACAGCGCCATAATTATTATCATTCAGCATCATCATCGGCGCAATCAAACATTACTTGCAAATAACTCATTAAGTGAAATCTGTTTCACTAATGAATGAAAATATTTAGATCTATCTGAGGTCGCGTCTCACTCGGCTACACCAGCTACATCTGCGATAAAATTGGCGTTGCAGATGATATACTTATATTATACCACTTAGCAACGCTTGCAACAGCAGCACGATACACTTCGAGGATTTCGTCACTGTTAACTATCAAAAGTTAAATGTTGATTCCTTATGAATCATTATTGTTCTCGTCCGTATATGGATGTCAAGTTTGGCCTGATGAGAAGACGCCCTTAGATGTTTAATTAAAGGACCAACCGGTATTTTATAAAGGCGCACAAAACAGAGGTCATCTCTCATAAAACCCAAAACTAAGGGTGCTTAAGCTCGCTCGGCCCGCTCGGCCCGACGCGCACTTGGACGGCTAATTCCTGTTAGGCCCTTCGCTTGCTCCTTTCACTTCGCTCGCTCCCTTTCACTTCGCTCGTTCCCTTTCACTTCTCTCGCTCCCTTTTTCCCCGCTTGCTTGTCTCCAAGTGCACTGATGATGCTGCTAACTGTTACCTTCCACCGGTCCGTCGTTCTGCATCACCTCGTTGTCCGCGTTCGACGGAGTCGGCTTCATTCGTTTTGTGACCGGCTCGGGAGCTTCAGTCGTGACTGTTGGCAAAAACATTGATAATAGATCATTTATTATTTTCCTTTCCCGTAGAAAATTACAACACGTTTTAGGCTGGTTTTAGTGTCACGCGGACCGTCCGCACGGATCGCTCCGCGCATGCCGAACTGTATTACAGCTAGGGAGTGTTTTAAAGTATGTAATGCAGACGGGTCCGTACGGACGACCGCTCCGCGCGGACAGCTCCGTGGCACGGACGCGCCATGCGGACGGCTGCGGAGCTGTCCGCGCGGACGCGTCCGTACGGACGGTCCGCGTGACACTAAAACCAGCCTTAAAGTATGTAATGCAGACGGGTCCGTACGGACGCGCCATGCCGACGGCTGCGGAGCTGTCCGCGCGGACGGTCCGCGTGACACTAAAACCAGCCTAAAGAAAAATAAAATATTACAAAGGGCAAAGGCTCTGTTAGAAATAAATGTTAGTAGTACTTTTATTTTTTGTCCCGACTATACCTAATCAAAAAATTCCGATTTTTTTACTTCCCATCTGGTAACCCAAGGTCCTGTTTATTTTATTTTGTGGCCACAATAGCGCATTACAGTACCAGCTATCTATAGTGTTTTACCTATTTCTGTAATTGTTACCTACAAGCTATTGATTTTCCTTTAAAATAAAATATGAGTTTGTATACTGACGAATACGTTCCACTGACCTCTATATATGGATATTATGTCCCTTGAACTTATCAATTTTAGATATTTATATAATTTTGTTTTTAAATGTTTACAACTAACAAAGCCATGATAGATGAAAACTGATATAATAAGCCACGATTGAGTTGGCATAGTGTTTACGCCAAAAGCTCCTCATTTTTGTAAGAGGTTGTGTCACACTGCATGCTTGCATGCAGCCGAATTGGGCCGGCACGACCGAGGAGGTACCTCTCGCTTACACGAGACCAGCGTAAAGGGACAGCTTTGCTGTCGCATTTCGTGCGGTGTGTAAGTAGCCGGTGGCCCATGGAGGTGGGAGGAGAAGGCGGGTAGCGCATCTGTATAGCCTCTACACGGATAGTTATACGGTAGTTATGAAAATTTCTGCTGACTGCTCGTTTACTCCCCTATACCAAAAAAAAATAGGAAGTAATAAATAAATGGATATGTCCCTCTGCAGTCCTTTACCATTGGCCACGTGAGAGACGTTATAGCCCGCGCAGGCCGCGTGGCAGGCGTCTCGAGTAGGGAAGTTGTTCCGGTTGCCGCCGCAGCCCGAGTAGCCGAAGGGCTCGCACACGCGCTCCTCGGAGTAGAACCAGCGCTCCGAGTAGCGCCGGCAGTGCCCCACCGCCACCGGCTCGCTGCAGTCGGCTGTCACACGACAACACACACAATAGTAGTTCCACCGGCCAGTTAGCCGAGTTGGGCCGGCACGAGCGGGGAGGGACCTCTCGCTTACACGAAATCGGTGTAAAATAACAGCTGTGCTGTCGCATTTCGTGTGGTGTGCAACAGGGTTGGGAGGAGAAAAGAGGGCAGCGCATCTGTATAGCCTCTATGCAGATGTCTATGAGCGTTGGTAGTATTGAAAATGACTCCGACTGCTCGTTTTCCCCCCTATACCATAAAAAAATTAAAATTAAAAAGGACACTAAGAAGATCACAACACGAGTTTTGTCCAAATCTGCAAATATTGTTTTCAATACCTTGTTTTAGTGGTCAGTTCGAAGAAGTGGCCCGGCATAAAACTTTGATCATCGATTTTTGACCTTTGATCATAGCTATTCAGCCAGTACGTAGCTACAGATTTTTTTGTAAAAAGTGATATGTTACATTTTTCGCATATTTTCATCAAATTTTTCGTTTCATGACTGTATATTACTAACGGTAGCTGGCATGGGATGAGACGTTGATAATCCTACTAATATTATAAATGCGAAAGTTTGTATGTTTGTTTATTTGTTTCGTACTCCTTCACACAAATACTGCTGAACCGATTTTTATGAAAGATGGCACACATAAAGAGTAACTTGAATTAACACAGGATAGTTTTTATCCCGAAAAAATGTTCCTATGGGATGTTATGGGTTGATTTTCTATTTTCCACGGGATCGAAAGTTACGCGGGTGAAACCGCAGGGCGCAGCTAGTAAGATCTAAATATGCCTATGATCCTATGTTCTTAACCTATGATCTTAACAATTTTATGAAAGCAAAAGCTTTCTCAATACCTTTGACTAATTACTTTAAGATCACAAAGATCGGTCTAGTAATTACTTGGTACCTAAATTTAATTATAAAAATATCTGTGAACTTTACACACTACGTTAGCCTAGCCCCGTGCTAAGTACCGTAAGGTCTTGGGTTACGGGTACTAGACAACGGAATATATTTAATATTTTTTTATAAATTTAAGAAATTTTATATATCTAAGATTTTTTTTATAGAAATACATGTAATATATTTATATAAACATCCATGACCAAGGCGGGATTCGAACCCGCGACCCCTGGCGCAACATGCTCCACTTATCCGAGCCCTGATAAGACGACCAACCAGGCTGGCGCAGCCTGGTTGGTCGTCTTATCAATTTACTACTATATTTAAAATACTTACAATACTTACCGTTCGATGGGGTGTCATTCACACAACTGGGGTGGTCGCCGTCGCACAGAGCCTCCTGCTGAGTCAGCGTGAACTGACAGCGGTCCAAGTGCTGCTGCACCGCCGCGTCCACCTCCGGGTCGTCACTTGTAACGTTCACGTCGGGGACTTCCTGTCGTACAATCAAAATACCAGTTACTAGCTATGCCCCGCGGTTTCAACCTCGAAATCCATGTAAACTTCAACACCCTGTTTCATCCCCTTAGGGGTTGAATTTCTAAAAATTGATAGCGGATGCTTACGTTGTAACATCTACCTAGATGCCAAATTTCAGCTTGATCCGTCCAGTGGTTTGGGCTGTGCGTTGATAGCTGGCTATGTCACGTTTGAGTTTTATATATATAGATTAATTTGTCGGTATCACTAATCTACAGACCAGCTGACCAACTCGTCGTTCAACCATATTATGATCATTACAAGTCAAATACAGATACAGATGATCAATTATCCAACCAACTAGAAATAAAAATAAAAAAAATAAAAAATAAAAAAGCTAGGAATCCATCGACCCATATGGTCGACCAACCACAGATCGGACAACAACATGGACTAACAAAAGTGAAGTAACCAGGTAACTAACCGGTCGACCAACTAGTAGACTAACCAGTCGACCAACTAACAGACTAATCGACTAACTCTTCGATCCACTGGTCGTTTAATTATATGGCCAATTAGTCTATCAACTATTAGACCAAGGAGGTAACGATTCAGGCAACCAACTAGTCGATCAATTAGTAAACTCACTAGTAGATCAACGACGTCGACGGACTAGTCCACCAACTAATCGACCAACCAGTAGACCAACTGGTCCCCTAATTAGATGACCGACTAATTAGTTACTAACAAGTTCAACTAGGACAAATATAAAATTTCAATGGCAAATAAAATTTAGGTATTAATAGGAATCGAAAAAAGTGCGCCACATCAGACAGGGCCTAGAGCGGCATGGCACCCACATATTCCACTGCCCATAATTCTTAACAGAGACATCCGCACACTAGAATCATAAAATATCTAACTAGCTCCTGAAACTGCGCGTATATCCTGTTCCACATGGCCAGCAGATGGCGCGTGAGCGCGTGCTGCACGCCCGGCGCCAGCAGCATGCGCGTGCGCAGGCGGCGGCCGCGCCCGCAGCGAGCGGTGCACGGTGACCACACGCCCCACGGCGCGGTGAGACACTCGCTGCGGGGATTGTCCTGTGTACACGCAACATCAAGTACACCAATGTCTATTATATATTACACCATTGTCTTTTATAAGTGTCATATTATGGCATTTCATCGCGGTAGACTTTCTTATAGGCTGAGATTGAATTTCCCTATTGAATAAATTACATCGCGATTGTCCCAGCAACTTCATTTCCTTGTTGATTTTCGACATCTTTCAGGCCACCATGGTTACTGATCTTTTGTTATAATGTGTAAATATAATAATATGCGTGTATATTTACGAAAGTAATACAGTATGTGTACAGTAAGTGTAACCCCAGGTGTTGGGATGGGCAACTTCCACCCCGAAGGTGCTGCCTCCTTGTCGTGGTGGAGGAGATTGCGTGCCTCTATGATGTCCAAGACTACAATAATGACAATCTCTACTGTGTGGTCAATAAACATTAACATTAAATTAAATTACAAATTAAAACTAAAATTAACTGATCAATAACTTACAACATAGAACCAGTTGAAGTTCGTAGCATTTACGAATTCAGCCGGGGGCCTGAAAGAATATGAAGAGTAGGTACATCAATATATCTGGGTAGTTATTTGTATTGCAAAGAAGATAAAAATGTTATGTCCAAAGTAAGCTGCGTCTACAGATCATACATCTATATCCACTGCTGTAGTCTTTTTAAACACACAACACAAAAAGAAAAAAGATCGGCCATCTTCTGTGACTTTCCGTTCGTTACGGTATGATTAACACTTCATCCTGCCAAACGTCGTCGCTACTCTTGAACCTTACTGCCCAGCTACCATCTGATCTGAGTGTGAGTCCTGCCTAGAGCCTCTCATCCATTTACACTGGAACACCCATCAGTAATAATCTCCTTGACTGACGGTAAACAAAACACGCTGACTTTACATCTAATATATAAAATTCTCGTGTCACAGTTTTCGTTGCCATACTCCTCCGAAACGGCTTGACCGATTCTCATGAAATTTTGTGAGCATATTGAGTAGGTCTGAGAATCGGCCAACATCTATTTTTCATCCCGATATTCCCACGGGATCGAAAGTTACGCGGGTGAAACCGCGGGGCGCAGCTAGTAATAAATAATAATGCGGGTGAGCACAGTGTAAAGAGCGTCAGATTTATAAGACGTCAGGTATACAGAATATGGAACCGGGTCGTAAACGAGTCATTCACTTCTTTTTTCAAAACATAGCCCCTTGAACGAGCAATCAGAGCCTTTTAGTCACTACCAACGATCATTATCATTTAGTTGCGCGTTGCTCTCCTTTACTCCATTCCCCCGGGCCCCATTGGGCCCCGGTGTCAACGTCTATGTTCACTTTTAACTCGCATGGCCTGGCTCACGACAATGGCAGCGCTCTACATGTAACAGGGCCCAGCCTCGCACGGCATGGCCAGGCTCACTACGTTGGCAGCACTCTACATACTCACTTGTAACAGGGCCCCGCCTCGCACGGCATGGCCGGGCTCATGACGGTGGTAGCGCTCTACATACTCACTTGTAACAGGGCCCCGCCTCGCACGGCATGGCCTGGCTCATGACGGTGCGCGCGTGGTACCCGCGGTGGCAGCGCTTGTGCGCGCGCTCCACCAGGTAGTGTCGAGTGCGCGCGCGCACGCCGCAGCCCTCGCAGCGCGACCACTCCGACCACGCGGACACGGCGCACGCGCCTGTGCTCTCCGCCGGCTCCCGCTCGTGCTCCGATTCCACCCTACGCGTACGTGTTACCTAGTTATATCTACTAAGTATTGGTGCATGCATTTAAATATTAAAGGCTCATAAAACTTAGAATTATTTTCACATAATACTTCATAAATTAAAGTAAGAGGTATTGCCATGTGCATCACATCCTACTAATGTAGATGAATTGAGTTGACAGTTTTTTGTCTTCAGCGATTTACTTTATTATTTTCGTCCGTTAATATTTTTTCACAACTGCAGCTGTAGTACCTTCAAACGAATAAATATATTTCTATACTAGCTGTGCCCCGCGGTTTCACCCGCGTTAATTTCTAAGAAATCCATATAAACTTCAACACCCTATTTCACCCCCTTAGGGGTTCAATTTCTAAAAATCCTTTCTTAGCGGATGCCCACGTCGTAACATCTACCTGGGTGCCAAATTTCAGCTTGATCCGTCCAGTGGTTTGGGCTGTGCGTTGATAGCTGGCTATGTCACGTTTGAGTTTTATATATATAGATTATTCTATTTTATTCTAATTTTACCTGCAGTGCATTCTGAGTCCCCGACAAGTCTGATAGTCGGTGAGCTGCAGCCTGCAGGCGTCCGCGGTGGCCCGCAGCGGCCACACGTAGTGCCTCTGCCTGGTAGCCCGGCCCTCACCACACGTTACGCTGCACGGGCCCCACTCGCCCCAGCTGTACACCGCGCAGCCGCCGCCCGCGCCGCTGCCCTCCGCCACTGGCTCCACGCCCGGTTCTTAAAGCCGGTACACGATCAATTAATGACGATTAAAATTAGTGAAGAGGAGATTATTAATTGGATTTAAAAAACGAATAAAATATTTCATGTATTGCCATTCTGTGATTCAGCTGAATTCTTGTGTGCTGTAAATCTATTTGCTTTCTAAAATTTAAGCTCTACTTATTTTATACTGTATTTACTTTTAACAACATCTTTAGTATACCCATGTTGGCCTGCAGTAAAAATGTCTTGATATATGGTACATGTACATACCATCGAATAAGACAAATATTTTATTTCACGCTATAATATACAATCTAATCTTTCAAATCTTATTTTCTAAACACAACATAATATTAAATTTCATTAGTAGTAATGGCCGCAACACGCTTATCAACTCGGAAGGGGATCGTAACCGTATCACCTCGATCCGGTCAGTGTTCTTTGTATGAAACTTAATACTGCAACACACACTATCGGGAAACGTAACGTAATCGTATAAAGACGATACGATTACGTTACGTTTTCTAGGCGAGGAGTTTACGATCCCTTTCCGTGTTAATAAGTGTGCTGCGACCATAAAACATGAAACACCCCGTTTATTTTCTCCTAAAAGTACGGCTATCTCAAGCAGCTTTACTTTTTATTTATATCATAAAGGGGCAAACAAGAAATCGGAGCCTTTTGATGACTACCGACGTCCATGGATATTCGCATGATTGTTATGCAGATGCCTTGCCCTCCTATC
>LUGF01016360.1:0-12423 GCA_001625245.1 Calycopis cecrops | reverse complement strand
TGTGTCGCAGATATCTTCGAAGATAGCCCGAGCCGTAGGTATAAAACGCGTGACCTCGAGCGAGTGATGTACGCCTGCCTTGACGTCATGACTCCATGACACCCGTGTGGCCGGATAGTAATTAATTTCTTATCTGGTCATTGGGGCTTTGACACACGATTTTATCCACGTTCCAAATTGTAATCACTTTCCGTCCCTAGGGATCAAAGAGTTATTTTGCTCCCTGTTTACGAGGATCAAACTTACTCTTTTCGAATAGATGTGATGAAAAAATTATTTTGGAGTTGACTTCTTAAGAAACTGTTTAAAGCGCGATATACATAGAATGTGACGACTAAATTCGTGTGAAACAGTAACACTACCAGAGTCTGATGTTACGCTTTCGTCTCTTACGCAGCTTAAACATAATAATTATCATCAGTACACTAGAGCTTGTTATTCCGAATACAGAAGTGACTCTTATGAGAGAAGACGATTCGACCTGTGCAAGAGAAAAAGTAAAACGTGCACCACGTGGAGAAAATTTATCTCTTTTTTTCTCGTTCGTTGTAACTTTATACTTTCATACGTTATGGAACATTGTACATATCATAATCGTATCAAATAAAAAAAATCTTGTTAGGTAATAACTAATAACCATTAATAATTATGTTATATGTATAATGTTTAAGTATTCAATTAATTTAGAGCATCTGTTCTTGTATATATAAATGTTATGGAGGAGCGGGAACTCCTAACACAAGTGCTTGTGTACTCAAAAGGAGTAAAAGATTAGTGCATTGATTGTAACTTGTAAGAAACTGAACAAAGTTTTATTTAATATGCGCCCCGCTATTTCACCTGCGTAAATTTCCATCCCGTGTAAAATAGAAAATCATCCCATGCCATCCCATAGGAACGTTTTTTCGGGATAAAAACTACCCTATATGTTAATCCAAGTTACCCGCTATGTGTGTGCCAAATTTAATGAAAATCGGTTCAGCAGCAAACAAACGTACAAACTTTCGCATTTATAATATTATAGTAGGATTATAATGAAAAGGGTACAATATCAAAAGAACTGATGATAGTCTGGAAATATTGATGGATAGCTTGGTTTTTCTTTCTTGTAAATATTTATTTATTTACTTATTACAAAAGAACACCACGGGTGCATACGTCGACACATTAAATAGATATTAATCAATTCTGACGTATGTACCTTTATTAGGTGATACAACATATGATATTAATTTTAAGTAGGTACTTATTAATTCATAAAGCGAAAATTAAAAAAAGAATCAAAATTAAATAATAAAATAAAAATATTGTTTGGAGGATGAGCAGCGTTGAGTCTGACCGATCACCATTGCTCATTGGTATCATTGTCATCTGAACCCCCGATGCGTTGCTCTTCTATAAGCCGTAGCCGTAGCCGTATAGATATTCTTCTTCAAGGGAGAAGGGGGAAGGTGGCTCGAAACAACACCACACGCAATTGTAACATTGTATTGCGTGAGAATTATTTTTTATAGTATATGGGAGTAGTAATGAGGAGCCATTTTCATGACTACCAACGCCCATAGATATGCTCATAAAGGCTATACAGATGCGTTGCCTTCTATCTTCCTACTTGGTAGTGCCAGATATACTCAATGCAGGGCGCTACGGTTTGTATAATGGAACCAGAGATCCGCAGCTTGTGTTCAAGTTGTACATAGCGAATGTTAGCCTCGGTGTAAGCTAGACGTAACATTTGTGAAGGCGGATTATGAATATTTTCATTTAAATATTGTATAAGTAAGATCAAAAGTTGATGTAAAAATCTTAGTCTCAGTGTTAGTCTTAGCATAAGTCTTAGTCTTAGTATTAGTCTTAGTATTAGTCTTAGTCTTAGTCTTAGTCTTAGTATTAGTCTTAGTCTTAGTATTAGTCTTAGTCTTAGTCTTAGTATTAGTCTTAGTCTTAGTCTTAGTCTTAGTATTAGTTTTAGTCTTAATCTTAGTCTTAGTCTTAGTCTTCGGTTCATCTTAGTCTTAGTCTATGTCTTCTATATCAAATTTTCGCCAACGCTAGAAGCATACGCTTAGCAGTATTATGCTCTTGATATAGCTATATGACTGTAGATGTACCTATGTAGATGAAGCGGAAGAGGCGGGTGCATGTTATAGGGAGTGAGAGTGGGTTGATGTACATATAAGGGTTAGCTAATATTTATTCCTGTCAAAATGCTTGTACGAACTACCGTCAATTCTGGTTAGAATACGGTGGTTGGACAGGTCTCACGAGCGCCGAATAGTAAAATCATGCGATTGCTTATGGAACACCGAATATATAAGCACTAAGGGAGCGAATCCGTTCCCTTCTGACACTCCACCAAGATACTCTACTTGGTAGAGACAGCAGGTAATGGATTCGTCCACAAACGGTTAATCTACATTTCGAAGGTCGGGATCGTGGCAATAGAGTCCCTAATGATACAGGTATCTCCGTATAGTGTAAGCAGTATAATTGATGTACTTAAATAATACATTTAATATCTTAATGTTTTGCTACAATGTATACGCAAAGCTGTGGGCAGGAAGAGGGAAATGTTAGCCGAAGATCGAGGCCAGTGGCGTGTTATGGGAGAGTCCTATTTCCAACAGTGGACTACAGTAGACTGATGATAATGATGCGAATGTTCTCATTTTAACCAGCACTATGTCGTAAGTTTCTTGCTTGCTCTGTTGAAAGCAGAAAAATAAAAAGTAATGCCATATGACCTAGCATCGTCGCCTCTAATAGCAGACAGTCAAAAACCTATCTTATTCCACAAAGGCTTTGCTTGTAGATTTTCTTCAACCTCTCACAGTAATAATGTGGTCTATAATACTAAAATCTGCGAAACTCACATTCGTGTATCGTATAAATGTTAACAATATGTGTCCTTTAATAAGTGTTATAACGATGTGCTTTCCACTCGTCGCGTCCCGTGTGCGCGATATTCTATTTGTGTAGAGTTAAACTTTCATAATTGCCTGCTACTTCGCTCTTCGCTTTCTAGAAATGTAATATGTAAGTATCATTTCTGTTGCATTATAAAAGTATATTGTCTATTATATCGTTATTTTTATTATTTATAATGGTTCTTAATATGGTATTGTATTGTAAAGATAAGACAGAAAACGTTGGTTTTATCATATTATATTGGAAATGACTTCTTAATTAGTTATTGTATTGTAAATACAAGATAGAAAACATTGGTTTTATCACACATTGGAAATTACATCATACTTTAAGTTAGATAATTTAAATTAAAAAGAAACAAACAAATATATTTTGTTATTGGATATTTATTACTGCAAAGCAAGTAAAGTATAATTAAGTTTAGTTAAATTTAAAATATTTTTTATTACAATAAAACTAATTTAACATGCTTAAAGTAAATATTTTTTATGTCGCGATCTATATGATACTTTTACCCGACGTTTCATCTATTTCATAATAGCCATTGTCACGAGAGTCGGAGATGTCACATATTATCCTGATGTCAAAGTAGTTTTATAGTAATATTTAATATTCGTAACAACTCGATGTATTTTCAACAAATTTAGGTTTTTAAACTGTTTTGTCACATTTTATCTGTATAACGTACCTATAATGTATTAATAACATAAGACTATTATAAAAATGTATAATCATATTTTGTTAATTCATGTTTGACATATGATGTCTCTCTATCTTCTTAGTAGTTAATAGTGTAAGGTCAGCGCATGCCGACGGAGTGGCGGCAGCAGTTTTAAAGTCTCGAGACCTGAGCACCTTGCGGCTATCAACAAGCCCCTTAATCATCATCATCATCATCAGCCGGAGGACATCCAACGCTGGACATAAACCTCCCCCATAGTCGTCGTCGTAGGCCTCCGTCACTAGTCACTTGCATCCAACGGCTCGCCGCCACCGTGACCAAGTCGTCAGTCCACCGGGTTCAAGGCCATCCAACACTCCGTCTCCCGTTGCGGGGCTGCCACTCGAGAACTTTTCTTCCCCAGCGGTTATCGGTCCTTCGGGCAATGTGGTCTGCCCATTGCCACTTCAGTTTGCTGACCCTCAGATCTATATCGGGTACGCTGGTTAATGCACGGATCTTACACACACACACACACACACATTAGACTGACACATCATTGCTTGTGCCAATCTCTGATCCACGTAGTCGCAGGTCGCAACTAAACCGTTCTTTGTCACACACCTTTCTTATTTTGTTTCTTTGTGCCCATTTCACTAATATCGTGACGCATTTAATGTTGAATTTAATTATTTTATAGTATTTAAACATTATCTTATTATCTTATATGCCTTATTATGACAGTCGACCCCCATAAGACCTTAGAGACCATGAAGACTTAGTGAACTTCTCCCTCTTTAATGGAGTACAAAAAACTCACACAACACAGGAAATGCAACTGTACTTGTTACTGCACAGGAGTATCGCGTGAGAGACATACTTCATTACCACTAAATTAATATCGTCGCCGGCACTTTGTCAGTCTGCGCTAACCCTAAGCATTTCTTATGCATAAAAGTAAATGTAAAGTGTCGTATCTTGATGTTAACCGTCTAAATATAGTGTTAAAACATAATTGTATTGAGATATCAGTCCGACCCAGTCCATGGAGGTTCTATTCGAATGGCCACTGTGTCCAGGGGTAGCTCTAGTCTAAATAACGCCCGGATGCCTTTTGTACCATGGTGCGTGCTCAAAATAATCTGGATTTAAGACTTGAAGCAAATCTCGTCTAGGGATATGATTTTAAAATAAACTAATCGTAGTAAAAAAAACTATAGTAATTATTGAAATATAGAATTTTTCGCATTCAAAATAAATTCATTAATAAAGAAATATAAAAGAATAAAAAAATATTCGATTTTGTATCTAAAAATAGTTTTTTCCTGTATTAATTTGTCAATAAAACTTAAAAATATCTTTTGAATTAACTAATCGCCGCAAGAATTTATTCATACTAATAATGATAAAATTCAGAGATTGGCGTTTACCATTTTACACTATGAAAACTAAAATATTAGACAAGATGAATAATTCATGTACGCAAAAACTCGATGTTACATTCACAAAAATAAATAAGCGATATCTAAAAAATATACTAAATTACATAACAAAATCGATTTTGTGAAAAAGAATCGATTGAAATAATAAAATATTATATTTAATATCCCTATCGACACCTCGCAACACGCGACGCCTGAGTGCGCCGCACCCCCTGTACTATAGGAATGCTACCCCTGGCTGGGCCCAAACTGGCACATTGGATGACCATCCTACGGCCTACTAAGCGCGAGATGGTCAGACAATGATTGTGCCGTATATTGGGCATTTTAAAACATCAGCAAGCTGATGATAGCAAAAATTTAATTTATATAATTCATTTTTGTATCTTCATACAAAAATAACTATAAATGAAATTATTCATTCGAGCGTTATAAGTGCATCTCGTACCTACGTAAGATAAGGTCAACAAACCTTAGCATACCTGTCGCGGCGAATAGCCGCTCGGGACTTACAAATACCACCATATTATAAACTTAAAAAACCCTTTAAAATTAATTTATTGAGCTTTGTCAAAAGTCATAGAACAAAGGTTGTTGTAAAAATTGCTATCTATATTCGAGAGCTTGCTGGTATTTTACATATAACCCTGTATACCGAGCATTTTTACAGCGGTTGGACACAGTTGTTTCGGTTGCGTCGGACAATTTTGACCTTGTGATTTCTGACCCGAAAATAAGATCAAAATCTTAAGTAAGGGTTAAATTTGTTTCTCTCTATTACATATCTCTCTGTGGTTGTGATGTCTATGTAGTAACTATTGCCTTCTTCTGTGTTGTGACGTATCAATAAATGTGTAAAATGTATATTGAAGAATTTTTATTGGATCCTAAAATTGATGACCTTATTGCTTCGTTTGGTAAAGTGAGTAACGAAGGTTAGACTGCTGTGGTCTAGTGGTAAGTGTAACTACAAGTCCTGGGATCGAGTCAGTTAATAATTCTAGACTCCCTAGAAGTCTAGTCGTAAGTATATTCAACCACAGCTCTTGAAGTCCCGAGTTCGAACCCTTGACTAATTATGCCTTATTTCGATTACTGACCCCTATAAGCGTCCAAATACAGACCATGAAGACGTAGTGAGCTTCTTCCTATGCAATGGACCATAGGAAACTCTCACACCGCACAAAACGCGACTGTAATTGTTACTTTTTTATGGTATAGGGGGGCAAACGAGCAATCGGAGCCATTTTCATGACTACCGACGGCCATAGACATAAGCATAGAGGTTATACAGATACATTCCATCCCCTTCCCCCTCTATGAGCTACAGGCTGCATACACGCCGCATGAATCGCGACAGCACAGCTGTCACTATACGCCGTTATCGTGCACTTATAGTAGAAGCCGTAGACCCTTTTTTTGGCAACGCAGGGGAATACCTTCACATACGCTACCCAGGGGCCCGGGTGCCTCAACCGGGTACAGTGTCCGGCTCGGCAATTGGGTTGCCCCAACTAACTAAACCTCTGCAGGTGCCTTCATCCACTATATTTTTTTTATTATTGGAGGGCCCCCGATCTACAAGCAACAGGATCCCTCCAGCGACAGGCTGGCCTCGGTGAAAAGGTCAGACTTCTCTTTGGCGACTGTCCGGTGCCTTTGAATAGTCCCTACTCCAGCGTTGGATCCGTGCAATGGAGTCAGGTTCCCTTCCTGACCCCGAGTCACAAGGCTCAATGGAGCAGGCCACGCTGGTAGTCCTAATCCACGCCGCCACCTGCCGATTCAGAGGAATGAGAGGCGGCCCTCCCAGCTGAGCGCTGTAAACAGTAAATGTTTTTTATAAAATTGAGGATATTTTCTTATAGAATCAAAATATCAAGAGGAGTAATTCGATGACTAGCGAAGCCCATCAACATCCTCATATACAAATGTATTGCCCTCCGTCACCCCACGTCTCCCAGTGAGCCATTGTCTGCTCGCAATCCACATGAAACGCTTCGGCATAAACATCACTGTTAATACGGTATCACAAGAGATACATGCAGTCGGTGTCCAATATAGCTGTAATTTTGCATGACACTACCTTTTAATTCTTTGAATAAATTATACCAATTAGAATTTTCAATATTCGTCGTTAAGACTGAACAACGTTTAATGCTACGTACTTACCACATACTTTTATTTATTTTAACACACTATTGTTGAGGAAACGAACAGTGGGCGCCTTTTAAAGACCACCGAACATCCGCACAGGGTATAGAGATGTGCTGCCGTCGTTCTCCCTCCGTGGGCCATCGGAAAATCACATACCGCACGAAACACGACAGAACTTTAAGGTATACTTATTTTTTTTGAAACTTCAATAAATTTAAGTAGCGGTCAATTTCGTTTATTGAAGTTTACCGACCATTCCACCTCATCAGACACAGCTCTCACATTACGGCGGTATATGTGAGCGAGAGGTACCTCCCAGATGCTAAAACGCAGGAGAGCTCTCGGCATATAATAAAAATGTGTGTGCTTTAGTCCACACAACTAAAGTAAAACTTCATTATTGATTTTAATTACCTTAGTTACAATGACAAAATGCTAAAACGCAGTAGAGCTCTCTGCATATAATAAAAAAAGTGTGTGTTTTAGACCACACAACTAAAGTAAAACTTCATTATTGATTTTAATTACCTTAGTTACAATGACATAACATGTCATATTATATTTTTTTAAATACAATAAAGTTTCACTTAAATCGAATTTGAATTTTGAATTTGAATGACAACTTCCATGCCCGTGTGATGTTTGTAACGCTCTCGCTACTTCCTAAGTCAAGTGCGCATATACAAGTTTTACTTCAAAAATAATACAGTACTAAAGACTGCAGCTAGTCCATTCCAATAAAGCTAAGCCCGTAACTAGCTAATTGAGAGAGAGACGCCCGTCGTGTTCGAGTTATTTTATTATTTCCCGGATCGCCCTCACCCCATAGCAACGCCGCGCGCCGGTCTGAGCCTCTTATTTAAAACAAACATTTTTATTTCGGACTCACAAATTAAGAGCACTCTATCATAGCCAGTGATATTTGTAATAAAATCTGCCTGCATGCGATTGGGTTCTACAAATCATATATGTGCATTCTGTAATATAGAAAAAAGTTTATTTAAAAAATAAATTACATTTTTGTATTATTTAACCTAAATCTTTTTTACAAGGACACATACAGACAATCACTTAAAGTGTTATATTAGTACAGTACTAATATAATATTGTCGTACGCCTTTTTTTTATGGTATAGGAGGGCAAACGAGCAGTTGGCCATTTTCATGACTACCGACGTCCATAGACATTTGCATAGAGGCTATACAGATGCGCTGCCCTCCTTTCACCTCAAGGGGCAACCGGCTACTTACACTCGCGAAAAGCGACAGCACAGCTGTCACATTACGCCGGTTTCATGTAAGCGAGAGGTACCTCCCCGGTCGTGCCGGTCCAATTCGGTTGCATGCAAGCAAGCAGTGTGCCACTTACTTGCGCATGTGTTTAGTAAGACGCAATGTAATTTGTCTACATTGCAGACATAAACAGACAAATTGGAATTGCTTCCTACTCCTCCTACTTTCTTCTGATTAAATTCGTTGCGGGTCCCAAATCAGATTTAGCTTTTCCCTCGTGCTCCCTGCGATCATATCAAAGGGTCAAGTGTGGTTGCCGCTGTCGATCCTGGCGACACAGGAGTAGCAGCGGTGGGAACGAGTGGTGGGCCCAAACCCGATTACCAAAAAAAAAATACATTGCAGACAAATCGGAAAGGCCTGAATGGTGGACTATATCTTGTTACCGCACTATACAATATCACCTGTACCCCATTTAAGGCGGTATAATCTCGGTGAAACCTCTCTGGCCATGCCTGCCCAATTCGGCTTCGGCCAATTAGGCCATGCAATGTGACACTTTTTAGTAATATTTATATTCAGTAGAAATAACTCCGTAAGTTTTTTACGAGCTTCGAGTGCAGTGCAGATATAAAAAAACGATTAATAATTAAATAGGTACACTATTTAATTATTAATCGTTTTTTTTTTTCAATAAAAACGAAAACAATTGGTTTTATGAACGTATTGATTGGTTTCGGACCGACAGACATGACGTCACTGTATTTTCAATATTAAATTTTTATTATATTTATTTTATTATAATGACCAAAATCGAAGCGACAACCGTCGATTAAATACACTCAACCATTGGT
This sequence comes from Calycopis cecrops, assembly GCA_001625245.1. Classification (NCBI taxonomy): domain Eukaryota; kingdom Metazoa; phylum Arthropoda; class Insecta; order Lepidoptera; family Lycaenidae; genus Calycopis; species Calycopis cecrops. The sequence goes on along the minus strand of LUGF01016360.1, from coordinate 3,149 downwards.
GATTGGCGAAAATAAAAGAAAAAAATCCAAGATTTCCCAGGAAGGCGTTAATGAAAAACATTAGGAATTTTCTCAAGTAATTCCTTCTAAGCAGTTTAAAAATAAATCCTGTCTCAATAGAATTCTCAATCCTGTACAGTTTATTTATATTTTATTTCTATGAACATTGACGTAAGAGGTAGTGCCACACTGCATGCTTGCATGCAGTCGAATTGGGCCGGCACGACCGGGGAGGTACCTCTCGCTTACACGAGACCGGCGTAAAGTGACATCTGTGCTGTCGTGTTTCGTGCGGTGTTTAAGTAGCCGGTGGCCCATGGAGGTGGGAGGAGAAAGGAGGGCAGCGCATCTGTATAGCCTCTATGCGGATGTTTGTGGGCGTCGGTAGTCATGAAAATGGCTCCGACTGCTCGTTTGCCCTAGGAAGAGGAATTGCTATGCTGCATTAAAATTTAATTAATGATTATTTTAAACATAGTTAAAGTCATCACGAGTTATTAAAAAATCCATAGTAAAAAAATTATCAATTTATAACAAAATTACTGAAAAGAATTATATTATTAAAACTTTCATCTCACCAAACAATGTTATCTCTATTGTATATTAATGCTATGGTACCTAAGTATATTATATGACTGTTAAATGTACCTAGTAATCTATTGTTAGCTTGTATTCAAACTGACGGTAAATCTTCATTTTTCTTACTTAATTGTTAAGTAAAAATATTACGAGTCAGCAAACATGCTACATGTAGCGCAGGAAAGTGGAGCTACAGTAACTCGTAGATCATAGCTGACATAATTTCCGGTGATATATTATGTGTGTGTGCGTGTGTGTGTGTGTGTATGTATGTGTGTGTGTGTGTGAACTGTGACGTGCACTTTAAGGTTTAAGTTTTTACTTCTATCGGCAGTGCCTATGCCTATTTTAATACAAAAAAAATATAATTAATTTAATTTTCAATTGTAATCGTAATAGTCCTAAATTAAATTAAAAATATAAGCGATTGTCACTCATCAATCAATGACTTGTGGATATTCTTTAATTTTATTTCGGTAACAAAACATTCAAAGAAACTCAAACTCTTAAATTCGTTATAAAATCACATGAATATTTTCTATCGTGGTCCTTTAAACGCTTAAGCTTCTTACTTGAATATTTGAGTGCTGCGCGCCGGCTGGGGTGGTCAGACAGGGGTCAGAGCTACAGGTGAACCCGGCGGACTGTACTAGTTAAGTCTAGTTGTTTTCATTCCACATTTATTCTGTTCGTATACCTTCACAAGTGTTCCTACATGTTGACGGAGTAATAGAGCTTATTGTGTTAAATTTATATATTTGGTGGGTATATTTCGCACGAAATATCACATAAACACATCAAACGTCTTATCCTATATGTATGTAGTAAACCTAAGAAAATCTAAGAATATTCGCCTAAAATTGTCTTTGAATGAAATTATGGGATTCGAAATGCAAAATCTACGCAATATAGGCTTATAATTTTGTTACTTTCTCAAATAAGTACCTACTTACAAAAATAAATTGGCACTGTATTACAACAAACAAACCATTTGGTGTCATTGAAAAGGTATTATTATTTTTATACGAAGAACCTTTCGACGAAATTCGCTTATAATGTAGACATGTTCTTCTTTACTCTAACTCGTGACCCAGCGGCTACTGACATTAACTCGGTATCATGTAAGCGAGAGTTGGAAGTAACATTGTGTGTGTTTTTTATATTGTATAAGGAGGCAAATGAGCAATCGAAGTCATTTTCATGACTACCGCCGTCCATAGACATTCGCATAGAGGCTATACAGATGCGTCGCCCTCCTTTCTCCTCCTACCTCCGCGGGTCACCGGCTACTTACTCACCGCATGAAACGCGACAGCACATCTGTCACTTTACGCCGTTTTCGATACACGCATGCACTGTGACACTACCTCTTACTTTTTTCACGTTTTTATTCAAAATTTAATTAAAAAAATTACTTTTTGAACTTCACAGCACCAGTTCAACCCTAGCCCTGTCCTGAGAAGTACATATGGCATAACCTTCTAAACCTGCTCTACAGAACCCCCTCCAACAACACTGTACTTCTCTAGTACCAGACGCCTTGACTGTAATATAAAATCGCCTCCCTCCTTAATGCCTGGCCTCAACTCGGACGATGTAAAGGCAATTAACAATTCATTAATCCACGTGTGGAGTGGTTTAGTTCCAGCCGAATTAAGCTCTCGTGGTAAAAGCTTTATGCAGATGTTTAGTGTAAAAGCTACTCCATAAAGGTGCAGTGAAAGTGCAACTGTAATATCGGTACTAAATGTATTTTGAAATACATTTCACACAAATAAATTGTACATTAATTCTCTTAGTGATTAATTAATGGTCTGTGAGGGTATGAAAGTTAGATAATTAGAAAGCTTTCTGATAATTTTTGAAAAAGGATGTTTTTTAGTTGCATTACGAAACTGCTTATCGAAATTTATGAAGATTTTCGATTCGTGTTTTTTATGTTTTTGCTGCCCGTATTCGATAGTGGCTTAGTCATTCCCATTTGGCAACTACAAACACCCATACACATCCGCATTATGTCAAATATGCATTGTCCTCCGTTACAATTACAGCAAAGGACAATCTTTACAATCTACACTAATAACATTGCCATCATTTAAATTTTTTTTAAATCAACAATCTCTCTTTATCGGCTCATTCTACATACTATAAGCCTGCATTTAACTTTGATTGTTGACTGTAGAGTGATTTAAAAGGCTTATTATTGCGTGATATTATAGCACGGCGTGGCTTAACCGTCACTTGCGACTCTTCACCGTGGCTTAAATAGTATGTCACCCGCAAAAGTGCACACATCAGAATTCTTGTTATTGTTTTAATGTATAAATGCGAGTACTCTTGTCATTTTATAAATGAATGTTAAATGAAACTGTGTGAAATGTACTTGATGTACGCGAGCGAAACCAAAACATGTGATGTGTAAAAGTAGCCATTAAGCTGTGGTTTTGACTAAGTAACGTTCATTATACTGGCATGATATAAAATGGAATCGCTGGAAATAAACTCCTACATATAAATATTATGTATAAGTACCTACAAGTGACAGCTGTGCTGTCGCGTTTCGTGCGGTA
>LUGF01016342.1:419300-446930 GCA_001625245.1 Calycopis cecrops | reverse complement strand
GAATAGTAATGATCAATGAAACAACCAAGCTAGCTGCTGTGAAACTATACCGCCTAATACCTATCTAAAGCCTTGGTCTCTTGATCGTAACGCACAACACCGCGGTATGTGGTGTGGTGGTACGACGCATCACGCACACCGCAGCGTATGAACGAGAACGACGCAGCGGTGTGCGTCGTACCCGCTCCCCACTTCACCGCGCTTGTCTCTCGCCGCTGACGCAAACTGCGACGGAAATAGAGACAAATGACAATACTAGAAGTTTTTCATACGATTAAGTATCCGGCACCGCATACCGCGGTCTTGTGCGTTACGATCAAGAGACCAAGGCTTAAGGCTTGTGGAAAACTCATCGAGGTTGTGAGGCCCTCTCACTCCCATCACAAAGAAACATCTTTGAATACCAACAAATGTTCTATCTCTGAGAGTCAGCAGACTGAAGTGGCAATGGGCAGGTCACATTACTCTGACAACCGATAATTGCTGAGGAAGAAAGGTTCTCGAGTGGCGGCCTCGCAACGGAAGACAAGAGGAAGAACCGACTTGGTTAAGGTGGCGGGGAGCCGCTGTATGCAAGCGGCTGTTGACCGTGACCTTTGGCGCTCTATGGGAGAGACCTGTGTCCAGCAGTGGACGTTCTCCGGCTGATGATGATGATGATGGAAGGTTCTATGACGGGAGGCTCTCTTCTGACTGGAATGCTCTTTTCTGATGGGGACTCTTTTCAGGCCATAGGATCTTTTCTAACATGGCCCCTTGACATTTCGCCGCTCTAGTATTACGCTACTACATAGCATTCCCGTTTAGGATACATTAAGCATTTCACATGGGAAGACAGCTGTTCTTAGAATGTTTCTGATATCTATGGATCTGAGAGGATAGAGTCCAAGACAGACGTAATATGATTCTATGGACAAGTATATTTGTCGTGGGCTAGGTCGTGTGGTGAATTTAGAATTATGATCATTTGCCCAAAACTAATCTGCTGTTATTACATGATATTATATTATCCTTGATTTTTCCTTGGAGCATTTTAACGTGTGAGTACATGTAAAAATGATTTATTTTTGAAGATTTGATTGTAGCGTGGTCTAGCGATGGCAATCTTACATTGACACTTTAGAATCCATGTTCTCACCATTTTGTTTACAATACCAATGTGCTATAGATCAAGTAATTGTGACCAAGACCATTCTTATGACAATTATATATTTCTTCTTTAGATACAAAATAAAGGGAATTCCAGATTTCGCTCAACTCATCCAAACACAATACACATTAATATACTCAATTCGCAGCAGTATTTTGGGTTTTTTGAACATCAAGTCCATTAATAAAATAGGTACCAAAGTCCAAAAGTTATAACTGGACACTGTTATCTAAATACGTAGTTCACACGTCTATTTTTGTGTTTTGTATTTCAAACGTCAGTTTAAAAATCTGCACAGTCACGCTGACATTCTGCATAATGTTTCTTGGAATGGGTCTTTTTTTGCTGAATTATATTTTTTCTTAAATAAACGTATGTAAATGAAAACCCTTACCTTCCGTCACGTCGTTCTTACTCATACACGTCTTCTTTAATATCTTCAGGGAATTTTTCATCTGTTGCCTTGTTAACTGTGAAATAATAATATAAGCGTTACAATATCTAATATATAAAATTCTCGTGTCACAGTTTTCGTTGCCATACTCCTCCGAAACGGCTTGACCGATTCTCATGAAATTTTGTGAGCACATTGAGTAGGTCTGAGAATCGGCCAACATCCATTTTTCATCCCCATATTCCCACGGGATCGAAAGTTACGCGGGTGAAACCGCGGGGCGCAGTTAGTAAATTTATAAAGCTGAGGATTTTGTTTGGTTGAAAGCTCGGACTTCTTTAACTACGGTTTCGATTTAAAAAGTCTTTCCCTTATATTTAACGGTTTATTTAAATTTAACGGTTTATTAAGGAAGGCAAAGATGCATAATAGGAGCAGAGATATATGGGTAAAACCTCAGGGCTTTGCTATTTAGTCTATAATAGTACACATTCTAACAATAGGGAAGGGTGCACAGATTAAATGCATAATTATCAAGTGGTGGTTAGTAACAAATTCATAAGTATCTGATAACAAAATGGTTGTTTTTTTTTCTTCTATACTAAGCTCATAACAGGTATACCTAATTAATCACAATAGGTATCCAATTTAAATAATCTTGCGGTTTTGGAAGGTATCTTGATTTATGTAGTTAACAGATATCATCAGTCAATTATAATTGACAGACATTTGTTATACCTCAGTAGGTCATTTGGTTTTAATTCCTTCAATAACAATATATTTAAAAATCTATAATCAATTTTATAGTTTATATTAATTAATCATTTTCAGTTTCAGTATATTTCCTTTGTATAAGCCTAGATTTACTTGACATTAAGTATCAACTTTCTAGTTGATCTATCTAGAAGTAAGTTTTTGTTTCTGATTTTTGATGAGTATGTCAGTCGCTAGTTTCTTTTCCTCAACTTTGCTGGACACCATTTTCCTCAACTTACCGCGTGTCCAGATCGGTATCAATTGACATATTTCGTAATATATAATAAATAATGTATCTTTCTTATTAATTAATATTCTGTGAATTTATTTTTATATTCATAAATAATGTTTAATATTTACATTAATTTAAGAATAATGATGCACACTAGTTATAATACAGAGACAGATTTTGTGACGTCATTTGATAACGTAAAAAAAACGCAATAAATAATATGTAGTTATATACGACGTTAAACCACATAATCATGTAACCATAGAGTTTGTTCATTAGCATGTCGTCCAGTACTGACTTAATCGTTTTTCTAGATAAATGATCAAGGCTAAGTTCTAGAAAATACAGTACTTATGTCTATTAAATTATTCGCCGTGCCCCACGATTTCAACCGCATAGAATCTGTAAGGGAACCATTAACTTTATGTTAATCTAGTTTATAATTTGTATCAAATTCATCCATATCTATGTTTATGGTTTATTGAAGGGAAATACACACAGAGTACCGCAAGTATATTATTAGTGGGATGTACGTGTAATCTATATGACCATCATTCGTTATTTTTGGAACACTTTTTGCTGGTTTGAATGCTGATGAGATGGGGCAAAAACCAACTCTATGATAAAGCGTAAATACTGTAATCAGTCCATTAATACTGCAGCTATGTGTACTGTGGACCGAATATTTGCTGCCTGTCGTAATTTAAACATAAAAAAAATTGTTTGTCTGTAAAGTCGGTTGATGGAAGATATGTTTTACATATTATTGTAAAACATATCTTACACACATACACATCATAAGTTCACATGTTTACGGTGGCATCTACCGGTGGAGAAGAAATGCGTCCGCTTGCACGCGGGACTAGTGGTGAGACGGTGATTGCGATCGCCGTGAAAAATCACTCTGCTATTCATAAACAGCGATCGCTGTAGTGAATGCTCTTTGCGCAAACAGTGATTGAATCACTACATGCTCACAGCGACCGGTCACTGTTATTACGCGTTCGCTGTGATCGCTGGCAGCGATGCAGCGCGCCAAAGTAAAGAGTGATTTAAAGAGTGATTAAATCACTGCTACTATCCACGGCGATTTTCTACAACTGCTCAGGGCGATTGCTGCTAGTTAAATATCACTCTTAGGCACATCTCTACGCGGAACGTGACACTTTCGTGCGTGCAGCCGGTGTTCATCGGCTTACTTTAATAAAATTGGTATAAAAATCTTACAGCATATGCCTGGCATATCAAAACAGCAATGAATAACAAATAAAACAACTGCCGATGCATGGTATTACTACACTTCACAGTACTGTTTGTTTTACAGCGTGACGTTCAATATAAAGACAACATAATAACTGGATGATAAAGTAAACACACTGTACGTTTGTTAATAGGTGACATTAATTTGTAATGCGGTAACACAGGCATATATTAGCTTGTTTCAGCTCAAATGTCCACTGATGAACTAAGAAGAGGAAAACTTATTAAACGTAATGAAATCATTATCTATATATCTATATCTTTATATTAATCATATTAACATATTATAATAATATAATATGAACATGACTGTAGTTTTCTTTGGGTGAACTGTCAAATAAAAATTGGGCCAAATGACCCTTAGTAACAGTCTAAAAAATTGATAGGAGCCAAATGCCCAATTGGGCATTTTTAAATTGGGCCAAATGACCTAGTCCCATAAATAAAATAAATATATCATCTCCTAGGAAATAACAAATTCTGCTATCCCAGCTGAATTTAGGATGAGGCGGCCATCTCTGATGAGATTAGGCAATTACCTTATATTATTTACCTTATATTTGGTAACATGCAGTCGAATGGGGCCGGCACGACCGGGGAGGTACCTCTCGGTTACACGAGACCGGCGTAAAGTGATAGCTGTGCTGTCGCGTTTCGTGCGGTGTGTAAGTAGCCGGTGGCCCAAGGAGTTGGGATGAGAATGGAGGGCAGCGCATCTGTATAGCCTCTATGCGGATGTTTGTGGGCGTCGGTTAACATGAAATGGACTGCTCGTTTGTCCTCCTATACCATAAATAATAAAAAAAATACTTAGTCCACATGTGCGCGACACAAGTTCCTTCACTGTTCCTGGAATCCACTATTTCAGGGTTTCTTAAACTTTTTGCAGTCACGGAGCCCTTTCCAGAATTTAATAACGCCGCGGACCCCTGTCGAAGAATATTTTAGCAAAAGAGAAGAAACCGTTAGGGTCAATTCACACCAAAAGCGCGGCGAAGCGCAGCGAAACGGAGCGCAGTTTATGTGTCATATGAATTTCAACTTTATAACAATTACTATAATACTTATTATCGCGTGAGAAACTCGAACGAGACGCGCCGATTCCCGCGAAGTCGCTGGAATGCGCGAGAAGTCGCTGGAATGCTCCAGAAGTCGAGAGAATTCGATAATAAGTACCTACTATATGAATGAAAATAAAGTTGAAATTCATATGACACATAAACTGCGCTCCGTTTCGCTGCGCTTCGCCGCGCTTTTGGTGTGAATTGACCCTTAAGGTTTAACTGAGCTACCGTGGACCCCTGACACATATGCCATGGACCCCACTTTAAGAAACCCTGCTCTATTTAAATGAGACGGTTACACGATCGGAGAAATAGCATAATACCGCTTTAGACTTGTGATTGTTAATAAAATTTGAAAAAACACATTCAAAGCAGGACTCGAACCCGGATACTCGATTTATGATCGAACATGCTTACCACTAGACCACGAAACAGTTATCAGCAACTAGGCTTACAGTAGACTACAAGAGGTAGTGCAGCCGAATTGGCCTGGCACGACCGAGCAGGCACCTCTCGTTTACACGACACCTACGTAAACTGACAGCTGTACTGTCGCGTTTTGTGCGGTGTGTGAGTAGCCGGTGGTCCATGTAGGCGGGAGGATGGAGGGCAACACACGGTCTCTGATGTCTATGGGCGTCGGTAGTCATGAACATGGCTCCGACTGCTCGTTCGCCCCCTTATCCTGCTTTAAAAAAAAAAACACAGTTACAAAACAACGGATGGCCATACTTACTCTTGTACACCATACTGCGACCATTGTCATAATTCAAGTTCACTTTACATGTTCCCGTCCGTATTTTTGGAGTGGTCCAAATTGGGTTAATTTGGACCATTGAAATTTTTACGAAAATCCATGAATGAATTATTTTAATGTAATTTGCAAATCGCTAATTAAATTGCATAATTCATACTACCTTTAACGATTCTAAATTGATGAGTTTCTCCATTTTATTGCTTATTTTTTATTGCTGCCACAGTGGGTATTTCCGAACCTATACGACCTGGGGTTCTTCAAGAAAAGAGCTTACTCATACTTAGGTAAAAGGCCGGCAACGCGTCTGCAAAGCCTCGAGTTTTGCTGATGTCTATGGGCGGCGTTAGTCATCTATCATCTGCTCGTTTGTCCTTTATCCTATAAAAAAATAATAGGCTGTTTTTAAAAGAGCTGTAGCTCTTAATGTTTTAACCAACAAATAAAATGATGTATAATTGTTAAATAAATAAAAATAAAATCAATATATAAGTCTCATTTCGAGCATCTTCATCATTCATTCCGCTTTTCTTTGCACCGGAAAATTAAAAGAAACAAAATTAATACGTATGAAAATTTTACCAACTATACATAGTACCTATAATATAAGTAAATAATTGTTAAATTATACGTAAATAACTTCTATATGTATGCCAAGAAATCAGCAAATACTTTCTAGTTATGTAACAGATTATTTGCCAGTTTCTTGGCATATAGCAATGAATAAAACAAAAAATGAGCAATGATGATTATATAATTAAAAATTTAGGCAAAAACAAAATTTTCTGGATCAAATTCGTACATGCACTTTGCTGTGAAGAAAGACGCATCACACAGATCCTTGGTGGTTTTGCCTGAAATTAAATTTAAATTTCAAATTTAAAAAAGGAAGAAAAACAAATTTAGGCGCGTTTTAAATTTCCTAACAAACACCGTCTAGTACTCAGCAGGCATCTAAGGTTGATATTTCTACAAGAAAAGGAACTAACTCTTCATATTATCTTATACGACCCGCATCGCAGACGCCGCCCGGCTGAAGTGGGAGTGGGCTGGTCATGTGTCGAGGATGAACGCCGAGAAATGGACCCACATAACATCTCAGTGGGCCCCGGACGGAGCAAGACACGGAGGACGGCCGAGGAAACGTTGGCGGGACGACCTCGACGCCTTCGACAAAAGCTGGTGGGAGAAGTCAAAAGACCGGGATGGTTGGCGAAGTTTGGGGGAGGCCTTTGCCCAGCAGTGGGACAACATAGGCTGAATAAGAAAAATAATAACTTATGTATTTAACTCTTCTTATTACAGTGACCGGTGCGGAGTTCATTGAAAGAGGCTTATTTCCAGCAACCGATAAAGATAATGATGATTTAACTATTGTGCTATTTCACACAAGTTTTGGTGCACGGCTATACAAGAGTATTTTTAAAAGAGCTCAGATATAGAAAGTTAGCATGTTTAACAACGACATTTGTTCTACGACTTTTCATAGTTCGCTATTTTATTTTTTTTCAACAAAAATAAACATTAATTAAATTAGTCGCCCGAGCGATATAAGTGCGTCGTATAATTACGTCAAAGTCAACGAACCTGTCAAGCGCGCGCCGGGGAACGCGAAGGTTGTAGGAGAGTCTACCAACTGTCCACATGGCACATGCACGGGCCGCGCAAGACTTAGGGTCAATTCACTCAATGTGTCATGTGAATTTCAACTTTATAATAATTACTATAATACTTATTGTCGCATGAGAAACTCGAACGAGTCGCGCGGATTCCCGCGACTGCGCGAGAATTCGCTGGAATCCGCGCGGAAGTCGCGAGAATTCGATAATAAGTACTAGAGTAATGAAAATAAAGTTTAAATTTATATGACACTGAAAGTGCGCTCCGTTTCGCTGCGCTTCGCCGTCTTTTGGTGTGAATTAAGCCTTACAAAATATAAATCTCACTGCAGCACATTAAAAACTTAAAGAATCATTTACAATTAATTTGTAGAGTTATGTCAAAAGTCGTAGAATTAAAGTTGTAATAAAAATTGCTAACTATTTATATTTGAGAACTTGCTGGTGTTTTACAAATGACCTTATACAGGATTATTTATTAAAGACAAGTCAAATTGTCAGATCCGATAACTCCTTCTTCAGTTACCACCGTCCAATATAGGCTCGTTTTTAGATGTTTTTGAGTGTGAACTCAAAGTTGTTATACGTAGCTACAGAACCCGTACTACGCGTGACCCGACACACACTTCACCTGTTTTTGGAGTAAAACTTCTATACGCGCGCTTGACTTGAGGAATAACTTGGCGAGAGCGTTACAAAATCACACTTCAGGCGAGGCCAATGGAAGTTGTCATTCAAATTCAAAATTCAAATTCGATTTAAGTGAAACTTTTGTATTTAAAAAATAAATAACATATTATGACATGTTAAGTCATTGTAACTACGGTAATGAAAATCAATAATTAAGTTGTACTTCAGTTGTGTGGTCTAAAGCACATACTTTGTTTAATTTCGTCCGTTCGTTGCCTTATTAATAAATAATTAATTTTTAATCTTTTCTCACCGATATTCTTGCAATGCTCGGCGGCGGCTCTCACTGCGTCCCTCATGTCCGCGGGGAACATTATGTCTATTTGTTTCAACACGGCCTCGTGACTTAGTTTATTATTTTTCACCTGAAATCATCATCAGTGAAATGGTATGGTTAGTGAATGGTACAAATCGGTACAGTAATTTTGGAGCCTAATCGAGAATAAGAAACAAAACAATCTTTCTATGTATACAGGGTTGACAAGAGCGAGAGGCATTAAATGAAACCATATATTATACTATAAGTGCCTACAGTTAATCAGATACTATAAAAAAAAATTTCGACAAGTATACGAAAATACTTTTCTCAAACAAGTTAAATAGCCAAAACATTTAATCATGCTTTGTACTGGGCAGCTACAGCGAGCACGGGTTAATGACCCCGGCCGGCCATAGTCGGCGATCAGCTGCGATACAGCGTGTACGAAGTGAGAAAAAACTTTAAAAAATTCCTGTGGCTAAGCTATTGCTCCGATTCTGATTTGTGGTGTGGCCTGGAAATTATACACTAAATATGCGGTTTAATTTAATGCCTCTCGCTTGTCGCAACCTTGTATATTAGCATTATGATATATACGTATACTAGCTGCATCCCATGGATCCACTCGCGTAAGTTTCGATCCCGTGGACATATCGAGATGAAAAATAGATGTTGGCCGATTCTCAAACCTACCGGATATGCACACAAAATTTCATGAGAATCGGTCCAGCCGTTTCGGAGGAGTGGGTATGGTAATTAACATTTTACACGAGTTGTATACATAACATACACAGTGTCTTATTTCACATGGTCCAAAAAAATTTATATGGGGCTTGCCAATGGCTATTGCATATAATGATCAGCGAAAGAAAGCCCGAAAACCCTTTGCAACTGTTTTCCAAGACGGCGCATGGCGGTCGGGGGACAAGGGTCGCGACCCCACAAACTTGAACATAAGCTTCTATTGAACCCCCTACACATTAAATCAAGGCATCAAGAGGTAACTGACCTCCGTATTTGACAAAAAATTCAGCTTAATCCCTTCACGCGTTTTAGAGAAAAAGGTCTTGACAGACGTACAGACAGACGGACAACAAAGCGATCCTATAAGGGTTCCGTTTTTTCTCTTTGAGATACGGAACCCTAAAAAATACAATTGCGTCCTCACAGAAACGCAACCCTAAATATTATAACTTGTCAATGAACTACATCAGCATTACGTATAATGTCCGGTACGTCAGTCTCTTATCGGTCACTATCTTAGATAAACTATAGTATAGATTTGACACGCAAACATAATATTCCGTCTGAGCGGGATAAGAAATAGCAATAAATAGCAAGAGCAACAAAGACAGATAGTATTTTATATCTCTTTAAGTTTCGGTTTTTTACGGACATATCTGAGTTGAGCCAGATAAACTAAATGTTATGTGGAGATTGTATAAAACTGAAAAAATATTTGTATTTTGTGATTGAAATATGTGAACTGTATAAATAAATAAATTTATAAATATAAATATCTGTAGACTTTACACACCACGCTAGCCCAGCCCCGTGCTAAGTAATATAATTCAGTAATTCTTTTCCATTTGTGAAGTGTATAAAATGGTTCATCCCAGCGCGATGTGCGGCGTCGATTCCATAGATTCATGTGTCTCCGGCGCGGCGGAGTGTTGCTTTCGCCTGTCGCTGTAGCCCGTCACGTACTTGTACCTTTTTTAACCGACTTCAAAAAAAGGAGGAGGTTCTTAATTCGACCGTATATATTTTTGAAGTAAAACTTCTATATGCGACTTGGGGAGTAAGCTAGAGAGAGCGTTACAAAAATCACACATCGGATGAGCTCAATGGAAATTGTCATACAAATTCAAATTCGATTTAAGTGAAACTTAAAAAAAAACTTGAAAAAAAGTAAAACTTTTTTGTATCATATGTAAATTATGTCTTTGTAACTACGGTAACCAAAATCAATAATTAAGTTTTACTTCAGTTGTTGACCACACACGTTTTTTTTATGATTCGTCCTTAAAGGCTAGGACGGGCATGTACCTTGTAGGTGCGATCAAAAGAAATCTTGTTTCAAAGTCAAAATTCCGACTGTTAAGAAAAGTCCTTAATCTTTCACAATATTATCTTTTATCTTTATAGGTTATTATTATATTCTTTATGTCGTCGAGTTCTCTTTAAAAGTAAGTAATCTCGTTTTTTTATATTTGTTACAATTACCGCAAAATATTGTTAATTAATAAAAATATTTTTTGCAGAATGTTTCTTGTACGACAAACATTTAAAGTTGGCCGGGCACTCCTACCTAGATCTATGTCTAGTAAAGGGCCCTTAGTAGATGTAATGGTTGACAATGATGGAATTGCGATTATGACCCTACAAAGGGCTCCAGTGAACATTTTAAACTTAGATTTACTCCAGGCAATCAGTGGATCTCTTGATGAAGTGGCTAAAAACAATTCCAAAGGCATGATATTAACATCGGTACGTATTAAGATTTTCTGTTTCTCAGATTCTAATAAGAAGGGCACTTACTTGATTTTCACAAAATTTTGCGCCGTTTTTATTTTATGGTATACGAAAACTGGCTGTCAGAGCCATTTTCATGACTACCGACGCCCGTAGACATCCGCATAGAGGCTACATAGATGCGCTGCCCTCCTTTCTCCTCCCACTTCCATGGGCCACCGGCTACTTACACACCGCACGAAGCACGACAGCACAGCTGTCACTTTACGGCGGTGTAAGAGAGAGGTACCTCCCCGGTCGTGCCGGCCCAAATCGGCTGCATGCAAGCACTATCTCTTTATTGTTATTGGGCGCGTAGAGCAGCCACGACAGTCGGACACTCTTATTTACTTACTCACCTATCTTCTCAATCTTAAAGTTATCCTGTCGTCGATTGTGAGAGTCCAGGTGACCCCTTGGATTTGACGGTGTAAAAGCAGACAACGCTTCTGCATAACCCCTGGACGTGGAAATTTATGGGCGTGTTTATATTGGTACTTAACAAAAGACTTCACTGGTTTGCCAACTTGTACAATATAAAATAACAAAGAGCCTCTGGCGAATTCACTGTAACTGATCCAAGGCATAACATGAGAGTACAGTAAAAATAATAATCTTCCCTTCTTGTCTAAAACACCCACTAAAGTCGGAACTTCTGGCAGGTAAGACTCACAACGTGTCAGAATAAACTAAAGGGTGAACACTTGTGATAATGACCCTAGAAGCCCAATATACCTGTATAACTCATTGCCCAAAAAAGATTCAAGGGCCGCTAGTAAGATGTCGCCTGGCCGCGGGTTTTTTTTTTTTGTTTTCTATGGATTCTGTTGCTTTTTATTTTGCAACAATTTTTCGTCTGTTTTTTTTCTTAAACCGTCCGCGCGCCCCGTGTTGCTGACCTCTGCACTAAAGTGTGCACTCTCCATTATCCAATTCCCATTCCAATGGGATTAAAGTCTGACACAACTGGAGAGAAATAATGGAAAGCTGTTAGAGACTGTATTAGAAATTAAAAAATACTAATAAACCACTTTGATGTGGCTTTGTTATCGGAGCAGGCAACTCTCTATTAAGCCTAGTTGGATGTAGATGACCTTTAATTAAATTACAATTTTTCAGGCATCACCAACAGTATTCTCAGCTGGGTTAGACATCATGGAGATGTACAAGCCTGACATCCAAAGAGCAACCGAGTTTGGGTCTACGTTTCAAGATGTCTGGATCAAGTTATTTGGATCAAACTTTCCTACAGCTGCTGCTATTAATGTATGTTCATTTTAATTGCTGTTGCTATTAAATATAATTTTAAGGCGTATCCAAACAGTAGACTTGGTAAGAGGTAGTGCGACATTGCATGCTTGCATGCAGTCGAATTGGGCCGGCACGACAGGGGAGGTACCTCTCGCTTACACGAGACTTTTTTTTCTTTTTTTTTTTATGGTAAAGGGGGGCAAACGAGCAGTCGGAGCCATTTTCATGACTACCGACGCCCACAGACAACCGCATAGAGACTATACAGTTGCGCTGCCCTCCTTTCTCCTCCCACCTCCATGGACCACCGGCTACTTACACACCGCACGAAACGCGACAGCACAGCTGTCACTTTACGCCGGTCTTGTACCTGTTAGACTGGCGTAAAGTGACAGCTGTGCTGTCGCGTTTCGTGCGGTATGTAAGTAGCCGGTGGCCCATGGAGGTTGGAGGAGAAAGGAGGGCAGCGCAACTGTATAGCCTCTATGCGGATGTATGTGGGCGTCGGTAGTCATGAATATGGCTCCGGCTGCTCGTTTGCCCTCCTATATCATAAAAAAAAAATGGGTATTATTCCTACTATTAGCAGTATCTTACTTGAAGAGACTTTCAAGATAATTTAAGTTACGTAAATAATATTACATTCTTAGTTATTAAATAGAATTGATATTAATATTAGATTTGTTTTTATCAGGATAGTTAAACAAAATACTGAATGGTTTAGTTCCTTAGATGGTGTAGGGAGGCTGAGTTTAATATTTATTTCGGTTCATGTAACAGACTTCCAGAAATTCCACTATGGAGAGATAAGGAATAGTCATGCGACTCGAGTAGGAATTTGCGACTCGAGTCACTCGAGTAAGATTTTTCCCTCACTCGAGTTATACTCGAGTAAAAAAATCACTCTAGTTATACTCGAGTAAAAAAATCACTCGAGTGAAAATGTCATTCGAGTAAAAATGTCACTCGAGTGACGAGTTCACTCGAGTGAACTCGGTGAACTCTGTGCGCCGAGTTCACTCGGTGACTCGAGTTCACTCGGTAACTCGAGTGCAAGTTCACTCGAGTACGAGTTTGGCAAACTGACTCGAGTGACTCGAGTAAAAACATGACTCGAGTCGCATCACTAAGAAGGAACTACAATAGAATGAAATACATAATATAATTTCAGGGTCATGCCCCCGCTGGTGGCTGTTTGTTAGCCATGTCCTGTGAATGGAGAGCCATGGTGTCTGGGAAGTTTACTATTGGCCTAAACGAGACGGCGCTTGGAATCACGGCTGATGCTTGGTTTGTGGATACCATGTTGAACACAATATCAAGAAGGGAGACTGAAGTTGCTCTAACTGTGGGCAAATTGTTCACGCCTGATGAAGCATTAAAGGTATTTTATAATATAATAAAATAGGTATTAAAAAAATGTACGTTTACGTTTCATTATTAGTATAATAAGCTTTTATCTAAAATAAAGGCTATCTATACTTACTAATAATATAAAGCTGAAGAGTTTGTTTTTTTTGTTTGTTTGAACGCGCTAATCTCTGGAACTACAAGTCCGATTTGAAAAATTCTTTCAGTATTAGGTAGTTAGTCCATTAAGCAAGGAAGGCTAAGACACTTAGTTTAAGACCTGTGTTTTAATACTACTTTGGCAAATGATTTAAGAAAAGCTAAGGATAATGTCATTTCCACTTCCAAAATCACAAAATCATTTTCACATTATAATGATCAACACCAACATTGAATACTTTCAGACGTGCAAGTATTTTATAAAATAAGTACTCTGATGTAGAGTAGATGGCGCTACGCGTAGGTACCTAATGTTGGTAACAGTTTCGCAAATTCAATGTTTTTTTTTCTACGTAAAAAAATTATCAACGCGCCTAAAAATGTTTTCACTCAAACAACTTTTGTACAATTTCAGATAGGACTGATAGATGAAATAGCAACGGACAAAGCAGACGCCATCAACAAATGCAAAGCCTTCCTCAAAAAGTTTGACAAAATACCACCTATGGCGCGCTCTATTACCAAACAGAGAGTAAGAGGAGAGTTTATTCAAAAACTGCAATCAACAAGGAAAGAGAACCTTAAACAATTACTTGAAAACCTACAAAATCCGAAAATTCAAGAATCCTTAGAAATGTATGTCCAAGCTTTGAAGAAGAGGTCGGCCACCAAATAAATATTTTTATAAAACGATGTAAAAAAAACTTGCAATAATTTTAATCGTCAAATTTAAATTTTTACATAAACATGCATATTGAAAAGTGCCCCTGAGTATACAATTAAAATGAGATATTTAAGTCAATTAAGTAAATATTTTAATATATCATTTTAAATCGTGTATTATATTATATATTTTTATTTTATACCTACGTCGTTTTATTAGGGTTCCATGGGTCAAAGTTAAAAACGGTACGAGAAACCTTGTTTCACGGTGTCCTAGAATCATCTTTACGTACTTCATAATTTTGTTCGGGAAATTATAATTATTACCATATCTAAAAAATTTAAAATATATCAATTCACAAATTAAATACTGGCTGTCACCCGCGTCTTCGCTCGCGTGGTGGTAAAAATACGGTACGTAATTCCAGTAATTTGAGTAATTAATAATATTTTTTCTCGTAATTCATAATTTTCAATAATTATGTAAATTCGAAGGTGGTGGTCTAATTTCCCACGAGGACCAGTCAGCTTGGGAAATGTTTTATTATAGTTAGTTATTAGTTGATATTTATTCCGGTGACTATCGGCGCTATTCTATGCGTTGTGTTCTGATGCGGGGGCGTATGATGAAAAGGAGTTGCTTCTACCTCTCATGAAGTCGAATGCTACACAATACATGAATGATATACAATCACTTGAACTAGAAAGCTCCAAGATAGGTCTAGAGATGAATGCGACTAAGACAAAGGTTATGACAAACAGCCAGAGAATACCAATCACCACCAAAGGCAATCACATAGAATACGTAGATAACTATACTTACCTTGGGAAGCAGATGTCATTCAGCGTATCAAGTAATGAAGAAGAAATTGAAAGGAGGCAAGATCACTTGGGACAAATTTTGGGCCCTAAAAGAGATCTTAAAAGGTGACCACACGGTGAACATGAAGAAACAGTATTTGATACCTGTATTTTGCTTACTGTACGGCTGTCAAACGTGGGTTTTCACAGACAAGACAAAACAAAAAATAACTACCACACAGAGAGCAATGGAGAGAAGCATGATAAACATCAGGAAAATACACAAAATAAGAAGCAACACTATTATTATTTACTTTTAATATTATATACTTTATTATTATATACTAGGGCAAAAACAAAAATAACTGAGGCGGTAACTCAGGCTCTAAAATTGAATTGGCAATGGGCTGACCACACTTCAAGGCTTTCAGATAACAAACAGGTGGACAATTAAAACCACTCAATGGAAAGGACCACCAGGTAAAAGAAATGTTGGCAGACCAGCTAAACGGTGGACTGATGACATAGTTTCATGCGCTGGGTAAAATTGGAGGATTCTGGGCAAAGATCGTGAAGCCTGGAAGGAGAAGGAAGAGGCCTTTACCCATTTTGGGGTCCACACTCCGAACTAACACTACAAAAATCATTTGAATTTATGAATGTGGAAATAAAAAAGGCTTATTATACTATTATTATTACGTAAATTCGAGCAGATGGCACTCTTCAGTCCTTCAACTTTCTCCATATTAAATACCTATAAGTCTATAACATAGATCCGTTGATCCGATTTGGTGTTAAATAAATACAAACAAACAAACAAACTTTCGCATTTGTATTCGGTATTAGTATGGATTTGAAAACAAACATTAATTATTGTTAGGTAACAGCCAAATGTATTAAATTAACAGTAATTTATTATACGAGTATAAATATTTACATCATATTCTAAAATAATTTATAACTTTTACTGTATTTAGTTTTACTCAAGCTAAGAAGTGTATAATAAATTAGATGTCGGCCATATATTGAATACACTGCCATATACATAAGTCACCCAGTTAGAGCCAAGTTACTCCAGACAGCCGTTACCAATCTCGGTAATTGGTGCTTAAAATGGAAAATAGAAATAAATGCGGAAAAGAGAGAGAGAGTGAGATCGAGAATGATGGTAATAAGTGTAAGCGAGATGCCAATACACCCGACAAGGTTAACTCCTTCGACTAACGGTTTTGCATCTAATGAGAATATCAAACTCGTATCTGAGTTTATACATTTATTGAATATTTGCAGTAAAATTTTTCAATCACTAAAAATTTTTATCTCGAAAATTATACGTCGTACTAAAATGAAATTTTGCTGGAATAATGTTAACAAGTCAAGCAAGTTTTCTTTTTAAAAAAAAAAAGGTTTTTATCACTAGTTTTTTTTTGTTACAGCCACCGAAAGCTCAGCTAGATAGACGATGTGATGAAAATTGTATGATTATAATTATTTAAAAAAAATGGACCGCTGCGTATTCAATGTAAATATTTTAATTTAAAAATTCATTACATTACTTAATAGGTCAGGAGAAAAAAAATAAAATGTTTAAGATTTTGTGTAACGTAATAAAAATACGAAATAAATGATATCTCCAAAACCACCCACTTTCGCTGAATATATGTGGGGGTTATTTCAATAGGCAAGCCCCATTCAAAAAAAAATTGGACCATGTGAATGGGAATGTACTGCTTGCCAAATTTCAATCGATTACATCCAGTAGTTTTCGTAACGTAGTGGTTTTAATTTTTTTTATAATCGGATAAATTTCAATATTTTTGATACAAAAGTCTCAAAGATATTGAAATTTCGAATTATTTAAAAAAAATAATCATAATTTCTAATTTTTTAATTATTTTAAAACATATTTTAGTTAACTGAAGTTAACTAAAATATGTTTTATATGATCACTCATGGCTATAAGCTGAAAAAAATATTTGGACCACTGTAAAAGGGCAACCTGTAATAAGGCAATTTAAATAATAATAGTATTAATTACTTGTACATTTGCATAAACCGACAAATTCTTTGGTACAATTTCGCAAATTATTTTTGAGTTTCGACGTTTACGTTTTATGCATACAAACCTTTCCAAGGTTTTTTTTTTTTGTACAAAGACGTAACGTACAAAAGTACGGTGCAATAAATAAACTAAATATGCCAACATATTATGTAGAATGTAGATAGGTACTTATATGCGATATAAATAGAAAAAAATTCTTTCATGTGATTATAAGCTAAACAAAATATAGATATACATAGAGATGTTCTGACTAGTCGATAAAGCCGACTACCGGCCACTTTAGTAGTCGGCAACTAGTCGGCAAAGCCGACTATCCGGCTTCTTACTTTTAGATATTCTCCATAAAATGTATGCAGATTGAAGTACTTACATTGAAAAAAATCATAAATGTTTAATAATTTCTATAATTAGGTACCTGCCATAGTTGATTATCCATAATTTACGTCACACTTTAAAATTTAGTTTTGCAATGATACACGGCTGGAGTGTACTCCTTAAGAACGAATATAAATCTAAACTGAATAGTACACAAGACTTTTCTTCTCAAGATTTAATTTCAAAAGTGATTCCAAAGATATCACCAGTTTACAAATTTTGATATTTTTACATACAATTGATCTTGTTACACTTTGACATTTTTTTCCACAAATTTGGCCATGGTGTCTAAAAATTATACAAAATTCTATTACTAAAATTTTTCGATTTGATTTGTATCTTGATTGTACCTAAATATTTCAGCAAACTAGGATATTTTATTGTTTGTATTCTCTGGATTAAGACGGGGTGTTTAAGAATGTCTTTCACAATAAACAATAAATAAGAAAAAAAAAATTTTCATTTTATGTATAAAAACCGGGTAAACTAGTAGAATTATAAACCTACTAGACGTAAAATTTTAGAAATATGTGAACAATGATCGGTTTGGCCGATTAGTAGTAGTAGTAATAAAATTTAAAAAAAACTTTCGAAAAACTTATGCATTTTTTTCTACATAATATTCTACGAAACCATCGCTCGATACTATTAAAATGTTTACGAATTATTCGTACTGTAGTTCCGGTACCTTAAATTCAGACTATTATGGCTACTTTGATAAACACCTAGGAGTATCTGGTATAATAGATTCTCCTTCTACGGATAAACAATAGTAAAAGTACTTACCACTTGAGTCATAGTATATACGCAAGCTATATAGCACCTAACATTTCTTTCGTCTATAAATTTTCCTTTATCTATCTCGCCGATTAGCTCTACAAGACAAATAAACATAGTAAGTACATTAACATTGCTCATATTATAATACACCATCTGATGCAGCGCTGGTTTATATCCTGGCGGGGCCCATGGCTAGGATACCTTCGAGTTAAGAAGGGGGCCCAGTTATGGGTACAAAAATGATCTTAAGGCCCTTAAGAATTACGGGGCCAGAGGCTGCAGCCCCCCTGTGCCCCCACCTAGACCCGGCGCTGATCTGATGTAGTCGTAAGATTTTACAATTCTCACCTTCAGTAACATCATTCTTTGGCATGCAAGTTTTCTTCATCAATTTTCCAGTATTTTTCAGTTGTTGCCGAGTCATCTATATTTCAATCATAGAGACAATATTATAAAACATTTAGGCAATATTTTATGATAATTAAATACCTTAAAAAATTCTTAAAAATATTAATTTATAACTAATAAAATTAACAAACTTACAGCAAATAATTCATTAAAATTTGCACTAATTAGGAGTAATGTTATTAACCATTGCAGCATTTTGAACTCAAGAAATTTTTGCAACCGTTGTCAAACAAAACCTTGTTGGACAATAAACCTTTTTAGACTGAAGTATGGGGACATACTTAACAGAATTACTTAAATCGAAATTTTTGTCGATTTAATTGCTAATAACAGGTTAAAGTATGAAACGTTTAGGATAAGTACAAAAACGTTTAACTACCTACAATAACCCATGATTACATGGCAATGTACATCCGATATGTTGAAGCGCATGATAATCACCATGCCAAGTAGGTGCGGTGATGAAGTCATCATCACATCATCATCATCAACAGAGGCCAGACGATGTCCACCGCCGTACGCCATCATCAGCCGAAGAACATCCATTGTTTTTTAATTTTTTTTAGTATAAGGGGGAAAACGAGCAATCGGAGCTTCATGAACACCTACGCCCAGAGACATCATAGAGGTTACAAATACTCGTGGCCCTCCTACCTCCTTCACCCCCCACGGGCCACCGGCTGCTTACACACCGGGCGAAACGCGACAGCACAGCTGTCACTTTACGCTGGTTTTGTGTAAGCGGAAGGTGACTCCCTGTTCGTGCCAGCCCAATTTGGCTACATGCATGCAGCGTGACACCTCTTACTGGCTCTACCTCTTACTGTTGGACATAGGCCTCCCCCTTAGAACATCACAGGTCACAATCTCAAGCCACTTGCATCCAGCGACTCCCCGCCACCTTCACCAAGTCGTCGGTCCACCGGGATGGAGGCCGTCCAGCACTTCGTCTTCAGCTGCCAGGCCGCCACTCGAGAACCTTCTTCCCCAGCTGCCATCGGTTCTTCGAGCAAAGTGGCCTGCCCATTG
This sequence comes from Calycopis cecrops, assembly GCA_001625245.1. Lineage (NCBI taxonomy): Eukaryota > Metazoa > Arthropoda > Insecta > Lepidoptera > Lycaenidae > Calycopis > Calycopis cecrops. The sequence continues at coordinate 427,360 of LUGF01016342.1, read as the reverse complement.
CTACTTCAGCTTAATGCTGTACATATTCACGCCGAATAGAATAGAAGACGTTTATGGTAGTAGCACACTTATCAACTCGGAAAGGGAACGTAAACGCCTCGCCTAGGAAAGCGAAAACGATACGATTACGTTACGTTTCCCATTAGTGTGCGTTGCAGTATGAAGTTTCATACAAAGAATACTGACCGGCTCGACGTGATACGGTTACGATCCCTTTCCGAGTTGATAAGTGTGCTGTGACCATTAGGTATATTTTAAATTAGTAGAATAAATAATGGTAAAATAAAAATAACTTATCGTATTCCGAACCAATATATTGAAAATAATTTAGGGGAACACAAAATTCTGTGGGTCAAAATCGTACATGCATTTAGCAGTCCAGTAAGAAGCTTCGCAGAGGTCTTTATACTTTTTACCTGCAAAAAAACACATTTATAATTATTATTAACGTTCTCAAACTTTTTTTTTCTACTCTTGCTAGATTTTATATTACAGGTGACAATAGTGGTAGATGCAATTTTTTAACGTTCAATTTTTAAATTCTATTTTGAATAAAAACCTTTCGATTTTTGATTTTGATTTTGAATCTTTACGAACCATTACGTAGTTAGTAGTGATCACCTACTGTATAAAATATTAAAGGAATATCGACTATTATATGTATATACATAAAGGAGTACTATAAATAAATATAAATTTCTAAACACAACAAGTAGTAAGATAATAAATCTTACCAATATCTTTGCAATGCTCAGCCGCTGCTTTCACAGCGTCTTTCATATCTGGGGGAAACATCATATCGACCTGCTTGACTACGGCTTCGTAGTTTAATTTATTGTTTTTTACCTGAAATTGTTTGTTAATTTACAAAACATATCCTATTTAATATGAATGTGAGTTTGTAACGCTTTCACACCAAAACTACTCGACCATCATCATGAAACATGTTCATATTCCTAGAGGTATTAGAAATGACATAGGATCATCATCATCATCATCATCTCAGCCACAGGACGTCCACTGCTGAACATAGGCCTCCCCCGTAGATTTCCAAATCGACCGATCAGACGCAACCTGCATCCATCGGCTTCCCGCAGCCTTCCTCAGGTCGTCTGACCATTTAGTGGAGGGACGCCCATGACATAGGATACTTTTTATTAAATGTTTTTTTAGAAGTGTCAAAAAAATAATTGTGGCAAATAATAGAATTCTATTGCAGTTCTATTTAAATGAGTCGGTACCATTTGATTTCTAGCGACGCCAGAAATCCACATAATAATTGTGATGTCGACGTACATCCCTCTTTCGTCCTACTTTTCAATGGGCCACCGAAAATACACAAAACTCACAAAATGTGACAGAATAACCATCACTTACTGCAGTAACATGTTAGCCCTAGGTGATTCACATTTCACATAGGTACGGTACCTCAGAATTCAATTTCACAGTAAGGTATTTGAATCGTTGTTTATAAAAATATCTTATAGTTTTAGTACCAAACCGGATTAAGCAGATAGCAAAAACTAATGACACAAGGCCTGCGATTAAAGGGCCCTTTACAAAGTAGTCTACATGGTCTACAGAGCGTATACGGTATACGTAACAGATAGTGCCACGCTGCATGCATTCATGTAGCCGTAATTGGGCCGGCACAAGCGAGGAGTTACGGGGAGGTATAAAAAAGGCAGATTCAATATTTCTAGAGGCCCCATGCTAGCTTGATCCGGCCCTGGTCAGTATCTACTATTTTAATATTGATACACATAACTATGAAATGAACATGTAGAAACTTACAATTTGAGTCATAGAATAAATGCATGCGATGTAACACATAACATTTCTATCTTCTATAAATTTTCCTTTATCTATTTCACCAATTTGATCTGGAAGAAACATATGTTATTTAACCAACAGTAATGGTTTCTTAAGTTTACGCGAATGTTACACATTCTAATAAAACTATTTATTTATTTATTTATTAGGGGATTAGGGAACATTACAGTACTTGCCTAATGCGTCTCCCCAGGCTACAGTTTAACTCTAATTATATTTTATTGAAGGTTTATTTAAGTATTTTACAACCTGACGTTTCAGAAGCTTACAGTTACCTTGGTAACGGGTGGACTGAGGTGATTGATGTCCTGATGTCATAAGTTATTTGTTCGGAAGAATGGGGGCGCTGCCGTCGACGTGGCTACACCACCGCGACCGTTCCGAACATGGTCTATGGAACGCAGACCATAGACGTTTCCGACTGGAGGGGGCGTCCGGGGTTGGCGTCTTTTTTCTCGTCACTGCTTCACTTTCCGCCATTTTCGACGCATTCATTGTACATCATTAACCATTACATCAATATACAGTCCACTGTTCTACCGGAGTTTTATTCACATGAATATGCGCTGAAGGAATCCGCAGTGTTGGGATATAAAACCCTAACATTATTAAAATATAAAAGTACCCGAAGGTTTATAATTACTTAATATTTGTTGTAAATATGTTACATTACTTTTATTATATTAACCTACAAGGCTACAGTAATTTGCTTCTTCTAATATAAATGTCTGTCAGTCTTAAGGTTTGCCAAAGGACGATGGAGCGCAGTCTGTTAGGTGTCAAGTTATTGGACAGAATCCGAAAACACAGGGAACAAAAAGGACAGGACATGTCTGCCGCAGACCTGAAGAGTCTTGGGCAAAAATTGCCACTTTATGGGACCCAGACTCAAAGAGGCGACGTAGCAGACCAAAAAGGAGATGGCGAGATGAACTCTGGAAATGGCTTGATTGGCGTGATGCAGCTTTGAACAGAGAAAAATGGAAAAATGGAGGTAGGCCTTTGCCCAACAATGGGACACATAATGAGCTTGATTTAATATAATAATAATATAATATTAATGCTTTCTATGCTGTAGAGAAATAACAGAGTCCATGGTAGCGCGATTTTCTCTTCAACAAACATGTAGAAAATTATTTGGTGCAATACAAGACGATAGTTCTTTACCTTCAGTCACATCGTTTTTTGGCATACAGGTTTTCTTCATAAGTTTCCCTGAGTTTTTTAGCTGTTGCCTTGTCATCTACAAAATGGAAAATATTCAGTGTATAGGTACATAATCTGTGAACTTATCAGACCAAGTTAGTGTAGTTTAACTAGCAAGTATTTTCTGTGTAGTTCTAGTTATATACAGGGTTATTTGCAAAAGCCCTCAAATAGAGATAGAACCAGCAATTTTCGCAACAATATTTCTTGTACGATTTTTATAATTTACTATTTTATTTTTCATACAAAAATAAATATGAATTAAAAGTTTCGCCCGAGCGTTATAAGTGAATCACGTATCTATGCAAGATAAGGTCAACAAACCCGTGCACAGCTGTCGCCGCAGCCGCGGGTCTTACAAATGTCACCACAGTACATCATAAACTTAAAAAATCATTTAAAATTAATTTATTGAGTTATGTTAAAATTATTGTAAAAAATGCTAGCTTGCTTAATAGCGTTTGCTAGTATCTTACAAATAACCCTGTATTCGATTCGGGTCGATATTTATTACTTTCATGAATTAAAAAAACATAATCATCTGAGTCATTATTAATTTTTTTAGACCAATCAGGTCACCGAAAGGCAAGTGGCCCACAGCTAAAGCTAGCTAGCTAGCTAAAGGGCTACTAAGCCCCCTCACCACGGCAAGGTGGAGAACCGTCGAGGGGGATCGGAATAAATAGATGAGTTTGAATAAATAAAGACTAAAATAAAACTTAAAATTATAAGCTTATATAATAAAAAATTGCAACATAATTCAAAAATTAACAAATTTACCGCAAATGTTAGATCGAATGCACCGAGAGATATCAGAACAAAAACCACTCTGAATATTTCCATTCCGATGGAACTAAATGATGAAAAAATGTTACTTATTCTGTATTTAAGTAAAGATGTAAATGCTAAATATAGTTCATGTGATTGATTGATAGCATAGACATACAAAAAGAGGGACTATTAGTGTCATGTCTAAGTTTAAATTGGCATTTGAAAACAAACAAGGTATGTAATAAGCAGCTCATACCAGTAAAACTGTTAGTAAGAGGTAGTGCCACACTGCATGCTTGTAGGCGAATTGGGCCAGCACAACCGGGGATACCTCTCGTTTACACGAAACCAGCGTAAAGTGTCACCTATGCTGTCGCGTTTCGTGTGGTGTGTAAGTAGCCGGTAGTCCATGGAGGAGGAAGGAGAAAGGAGGGCAGCACATCTGTATAGCCTATTTTCGGGTGTCTGTGGGCATCGGTAGTCATGAAAATGACCCGACGGGTATAGACCGTAAAAAAAGAAAAAAACAGGTTTTATCTTTTCTTTTCAAGTGTCCTTTCTCATGAGATGATAATGCATGTAGTAGCATTGTTGAAAAAGAGTAATATTATATTATGCAGCAAATTCGAAAAAAAAAATAATTTGTAATATTTTATTGTACTGATGATGATAATTATTTTTTTTAAATAAGAGCACCGGCACGACCGGAGAGGCAATTCTCGCAAACACGATACCGGGGGAAAGTGACAGCTGGGCTGTCGCGTTTCGCGCAGTGTCTAAGTATCCGGTGACCCATGGAGTGGCAGGGGCAAAAGGGGCAACGCATCAGTATGACCTCCATGCTAATGGCTACCTCTTACTAGGAGTTACTTGGAATTTGTTGAGGTCATATGTCACCCTAAAGCGTCACATTATGGTTTCGCGTTGTTTTTTATTAACATTTGTTTAAACATTTGTATACATGTTTTAGCGAAACGAGTTGATTGAGCAACCTCATTAGCATCTACAAATCTATCATTGTTTGTTTATTTATAATTTCAAATTTATGTAGAGTAAATGAACTTTTATACTTCAGATTTCAAGGATAATCATAAATGTCAGAGTGTCATGGTATTAGAAATTTACATTTCCAATTCCCTGACTATATTAAAAAGTTTCTGTCTCTGTTTGTTTGAAAGAAGCAATTGAGGCCGGATTCTCCACACGGATGTATACAAGACTAGCTATGCCCCGCAGTTTCACCCGCGTTTATTTTCTACGAAATCCATACAAACTTTAAACTCCTATTTCATCCCTTTAGGGGTTGAATTTCTAAAAATCCTTTCTTAGCGGATGCCTACGTCTTAACATCTACCTAGATGCCAAATTTCAGCTTGATCCGTCCAGTGGTTTGGGCTGTGCGTTGATAGTTGGCTATGTCACGTTTGAGTTTTATATATATATAGATAGTTTAAAAAAAAATGTAATAGGGAGGCTTAACATTGCCCTTGGGTCACACATATCAATCCGGCCCTGGGGGTAATCCTGTGAAATGCTGATCTGACATTTTTTCCGACACAGTTTCATAACAATACTGTAACTGACAGATTCACTATTTCGAGATACATATGAAGAGGCATTTTCTTGTTTACTGAGAACTAGACGACTTAAATAATTAACGCTTAACGAAGCGGACCAAATCGGATAGTCCAATTAGTCCGGGCCCCCCAGCCATGATAGCTCATAGAGCTCTTCTAGCTCAAGACCCGTGTCGGCCACTTTTTAGCTGCCGCGCGTGAGCTGCTCCCCTCCGTCAGAGGGGGGGAAAGGAGGACACCCGCTGACCTCCTGGCCAAGATAATAATAGTATAACCTATTAATCGCAATATTCCGGTTTGCCTCCTCCCAGATTAACTGGGAAAGAAGGGGGGGGTCTGCACCCCCATCGACCACAAATTACAGAGGCTCGAGCTACCTTAGGGCACTCGCCTCTCATACAGATGAAGCTGCACTGGGCCTTCCGTCTGCTAGCGTAGAATCGATCTAAAAAAAAAGTCCAATTATAAACATTTTCTATTAAACAAAGAAACAGCATGTATTTACGATGGAACGGCCTTATTCCTGAGAGGTACCTCCCCGAGGGTGCCGGCTCGATCCAGCTATTCAGCATTGATGTCCGTCTCACATAACAGGCGATTCACAGTCTTAGGCCACTTGGAACTCTTACAAAGCGTATGAAACAAAAGAATTATAGAAAAATAGAAGAAATGCAAAAATTGTTTGTTACTTCGCATTGATGCAAATGAAATACCTACATCCCCGTTCGTGTCAGTCTCTTTCACCTGATAGCACGGGCACTATCTCGCATAATAGCAGGATATTCTTCTTCCAAATATCTTGTGCGATATAGAGAGAGGAAGCCGCTTATTAAATTAAATGGAACGTGGTAAGAGGGCGGGCTTCAACCATTTTACGTTCTCAGTAATTATATAACACATCTGAAGTGACCACACTTCCTTTCCATTTTTTAAATATATTTTTTATAAAGGATAAGGGTACTTGTAAATAGTATACTTTTTTTTCTATTTCTACTTTTTATTAATTTAAATTACATTAATTACGACCGGTTGCGGGTAAGAAATGATAAGGGAGCTGATACAGCGCTGGATTCTCTGGCGGGGCCCGTCGCCTGGATACCTTGAAGATGAGAAGGGATTTTATGGCTAAAAAAATGATTAATGTATTATATTACTTACCAACTACCAAAAAATTCTTGTAGGACATGTGGAGATACACAATGCCCCCAAAGGAAATATCAGAAAGAGTATCAAAAATTACAAACTTACAAAGGCCTACATACCATATTTGATGTTAAGTTTGCATGTGTTGTGATGACATAGAAGATGTGTTGCAAGAGGTAGTGCCATGCATTCCAGCTGAATTGGGTCAGCACAATCGGGTAGGAACCTCTCGCTCACGTGATCCACCGTATGTGACCGTGACAGCTGTGCTGTCGCGTTTCGTGCTGTGTATAAGTAGCCGGTGGCCCATGGAGGTGGGAGGAAAAAGGAGGTCAGGGCATCTGTATAGCCTCTATGCGGATGTTTGTGGGCGTCGATAGTCATGAAAATGGCTTCGACTGCTCGTTTGCGCCCCTATACCAGAAAAAAAAACTGTGCGGACGTCGGTGAACATTAAAAGGCTTCGATTGCTCGTTTACCTCCCTATATTTAAAAAAAACCTCTGGTAGTCATTAGAGAAAGTCTCCTGAAATTTTCCGTCCTGGACCCTCTAGTGGCGCCGTCAATAAGTGTTAACTGTCGATTCACCACTAATCAATTATCTAAATTGATAAAAACCGGTGACAACAGTCTACCCGGAGAAACCATGTCCGTTCTGATCAACGCTGTCCGGCTGTTGACGCTCATTACAGTTTGCAATGCGGTATGTGCATTTTTTGTCTGTGAAAGCTTATTTTTTAAATTGTAATAAAAGTATTTAGAATTAGATTTGATCGGTTTCTATTTTTTTTAATCAATGGACGGTCTATTGGATAACTACTCTAGATTTTCAACAAGATTATCAATTTTCATGCATATCATAGTGAGCCAACGTCGTTTTGCTCTATAAGGAGAAAAAATGGTGATAAAAATACCCCGAGGAAACATGCAAATTTGACAACAGTAAAAAATCTAGTGCACATTTGAATGAGCTAGGACTAAGAACTACCTAACTTTTAGGTAGCCCAACTGCTGGACAGTTGGATATTTAGGGGTTGTCGTTGTTCCTCTCTACCTATTATGTAATGTATGGGTTCACTAGAATTGCTCAGCGATAGTAATTTGACCTATATTTTTTTTTTGCGGTATAGTGGGGCAAACGAGCAGTCGAAGCCATTTTCATGACTACCGACGCCCATTGACATTCGTATAGAAACTACACAGATGCGCTGCCCTCCTTTCTCCTCCCAGCTCCATAGGCCACCGGCTACTTACACACCGCACCAAACGCGACAACACAGCTGTCACTTCTCGCCCACCTCGTGTGTGTATTCTACGTTCTAGTGTATTATGGTAAATGAGCAGCTGGAGTCAAATGATGCCTGCGGATGCCCATAGACATGAGTGTAATTTTTATGCAGATGTGTGTGTGCCCTCTTTGCTTCCTCTCCCTTTACATGCACCCGGAACCTCACAAGCCATACAAGTAGTTTAGTAAGAGGTAGTGCCACGCTGTATGCTTGCATGCAGCCGAATTGGGCCGGCACGACC
>LUGF01016342.1:389051-400806 GCA_001625245.1 Calycopis cecrops | reverse complement strand
TAAGTATTGCTATTCAGCGTTTCGTCCTCCCTTTATCTTCCCTTTAATGAGTAGCTAGTACAACTTGACTTACAAGCTGTACAAAATGCAACGACATATCTGTAACTTCATTTTTTTCTTTTACAATACAAAACTTACAAATTACACGAAAAGTGAGCGATAAGAAGATACATTACACGCTAACGTAAAAAGACTATATAAAGTGTTATTTATTGAAGACCGGCCAAATTTACAGATTTGGCTTAGAATCGATAATACCTACATACGATTTATGAAAAAAACAATAAAAAAAAATTACCCGAAGCTATAACACGTAACTCATTGACCCGCGGGCCCGAGCGACAGTTTACCTGACCTTGGAGCTTTGACGGCGACCATGAGTCGTGATTATGAAAAAGTAGATTTCAAATATTTTCTTTACCATTAGGAAAGTCTATTTTATTGTAACTTACAGAAATAAATCTAATAAAATTGTTTTAAGCTCGCAAAGTATAAATGGAATATTTAAGTCTGTTGTTTTTAATAAAAATAATTATGGATCATAAAACAATTGATATGATTTTGAAAATCTGTTTAAAATATAGATAAGATAAGAGAACAAACAGTTACAATTAAATTGGATACGAAACACAATCAGGTGCTTGGGGAGATGAACTTTTCGAGTTCTAATAATCGTGTGCGATTTTACGGACCATTTCAAATCGATGTTTTTTTACAAAATATTAAAATTAGACGATAAATTTAAAATACACTCCTGGATTGGACAAAATTGGACAAAATTTATTACAAAAAAAATAGCCCCGTATAATTAAAAAAAACTTTATCGCTGTTTCTATTTCTATCTATATATCCCAGATCCATCCCAGATCCAACTTTACTTTGCGGATCTCAGAATTTAATATTATAAATGCGAAAGTTTGTATGTTTGTTTGTTTGTTACTCCTTCACGCAAAATTTGCTGAACTTTGGCATTCATGAAATTTGGCACACACATAGAGGGTAACTTGGATTAACACATAGGATAGTTAAATCCTGAAAAAATGTTCCTATGGGATGCCATGGGATGATTTTCTATTTTCCAGGGGATCGAAATTTACGCGGGTGAAACAGCGTGGCGCAGCTAGAATTCTTATGATTTCTAAAGTAGGTTCTTTTAAATACATAATTCAGTTAGTGGTAATTTTTCATAACAGGCCGATGACAATGGCAAGTTCGACGATGATGCCGCTTACCAGCTGTCGCTTAAACAATATAAGGATCCCGTGAAACTTGAAAACGCGAAAAAACTGTATACTGTATGTAAAAAAGGTAAGTGTCTAGCCTAGCTCTGAGCCAGGTACCTTCCTTAAGGACAAGGAAGCATGGGTATTAGATTTAGGTATATTATTTTAAGTATTTTATACTTATGTAGGTACTAGAAAATTTGTATACAAATTCTTAGAGGTATTAGAAAGGACATAATGTGATACCTACTTTTTTTTTAAACAATAATTAATTAATTTAATAGACGTGAGCGTAGACGCAGGTAAAACCTAGTATAATATATAATTACAATCATAAAAACCAATATGTTATTTTGTAGAAAACGAGGTAGAGTTCAACGGTGCGAACGCGGCGTGTGAGAGAGGCGCAGCTTTGGCGAAATGTTTGACAGAGAACGCGGTAAAGGTAAGAATCCTCTTTATATTCACCCACTTCATTCCAGCGCCAGATTCAGGCGGGGGTTTAAGGTCACCGCACACATATCAACTCGGAAGTTCAGTATTATTTGCATGAAACTCCATACAGCAACGCACATTAATGGGAAACGTAACGTAAATGCCTCGCCTCGGAACAGATCGATGCCTTTTTGACGCCTGGTCGACGGCGAGATGAAAGGCGATACGATTACGTTCTTTTTCAGAGTTGATATGTGTGCGGTGATAATAAGGGAGATTGCAGCCCCGGGACCCGCCAGGGCTTAATTTATCAATGCATGTTGCAGAAACATGAAAGTAGATCGATACCTTTCAGTACAATAAACAAATCAAACTCCAAAAATTAAAACAATTCAGCGTCCCATTTCTTCCTGTGCATGTATTTTTATATGTAGGCAAACGAGCATTCGAAGACAATTGATGAGTACCAACTTCCATAGACATTCGCATAATAGTAATCTACAGATTTATTGGCCTCCTTCCTCTTCTACAAAAGGCCACTGGAAACAGATAGCGCTAAAAAGCGACAGCAAACCTGTCACTCTACGGCAGTGATTCTCAACCACTGTGCCGTGGCACTTTTGTGTGCCGCCAAATTTGAAAAGTGTGCCGCCAAATTTTGCTCATATATAATAATGTTAATTTTATCACATTATATCAGTTAAAAAGAAAAAAAAAATATGAATATATATTTAAATCCACAAAAAAATAAATTACTTTATTATTTGCTTTGCAACGCGTTTTTTTATATTTTATCTTTTTCTTTGTGTGTCGCCAAATTTTGAAATCGTTAAATATGTGACGCAACAAAAAAAAGGTTGAGAATCACTGCTCTACGGTATCATATGCCGGAGGTACATAGGGCGTACGAATTCGGCTGCAATGCATCATAGCTCTACCTCTTGCAAAATATCACATTTAAAAATGCAACGTATGGTGCAGCATGATAGTTGTGCGTAGCAGGGCAGCGATCTTCTTGGCATTCATTGGCAAAACGCCATTGTAACACTTGTATTTGTCTTGTATATTTTTCTTTGTTCTTGTGTTATTTTTACCTATCGCTTTTTTATAGTACAGGTACAGGGGGCAAATATTTTCGTGACCACCGATGACTATAGACATCCGCATCGAGTTTACAGATACAGATGAGCTACCCTCCTTCCCTCTCCTTGGGCCACCGGCTACTTACACACCGCACAAAACGCGACAGCACAGCTGTCACTTTACGCCGGTCTCGTGTAAACGAGATAGATACCTCCCCGTGCCGGCCCATTTGGGAAATTAATCCAGAAATGGGCGGTACTACCTCTTACTACCTACGCGACACTAATTCTTACTACCTACTCAATCCTTTACCCTTCAACTAATTAGTTAAGTATTCGTTTACCTTAATTATTAGCCTATTTGTTTTCTTTCAGCTGGGATTTATTACTTCATGAGGAGGAAGCCAATCATTTGTTACATCCATAATAAATGCAATCAAATTACACCAGAGTTCTTTTAATTAATTCCTATACCATTCTTACCTCATAGCGAAACATTAAGCTAGAAAAATAATATAATCATCATCATCAGCCTATTGCAGTCCCCTGTTTGACATAGGCCTCTCACATACCACGCCACTGGATCTTCGGCTATCCCCACTTCGGAGGGTTGCCATCTCAAAAATCTGTCAACCAGGACAAGGCACGCAAGAACCCCGGATTTCGGAGCTTCCTACCCGGACGTTAGAAAATAGTATTTTTCATAAGATACCCAGAAGAATAAAATATAGTTTGTATGGTCATAAATCAATTATTATTTATTTTAATGCTATTTGAAACTAAATGACGAACTTAAAAAAATACTTCCAGTACTTCCATAAACATTTCTTCCAAAACTTGAAATTTTTAGCCTTAGTTTTTTGAATCAATTCAATCATTTAAAAATCAAATCAAAATCCGGACTACAAATAAAACCCCGCCCGGACGCTCCCCGGACACCCTCAAAACTAGGACAAATCCGGGGAAACCCGGACGGATGGCAACCCTACCACTTCCTAACCACAGCTTTGAATATGTTGAATATATTATGGCGATTTAAAATCGTTTTCGTAATGTTGCAAGACTTAGGATTTAGCATAGACCTGAATAAAACGAATACATTAAGTAGAAAACCTAGACAAAAATCCAAATCCAAGGTCACAATTGAATATAAATTAGAATAGAATCTTCAATAATAAATTAGTGTAGAACCCTGATTGTAGAAGCGCCTTTTGGCTTAAGTGTAGCAATGTTATTAGTTATTACCTACATATTACAGTTAGTATAGCTAATAACTTATTTATTTAAACAACCACATCATAATGTATTTTACAAACGACTTGCTGCGCCCCGCTGTTTCAACCGCGTAAATTTTGGTCCCGTGGAAAATCGAAAATCATCCCACGGCATCCCATAGGAACGTTTTTTCTGGATAAAACTATTCTATGAGTTAATCCAAGTTACCCTCTACGTGTGTGCCAAATTTCATGAATCAATATTTTTTAAATTTCATGAAGATCAGCAATTTTTGCGTGAAGGAGAAACAAACAAACAAACATACAAACTTTCGCACTTATAATGTTAGTAGGATTAGAAATTTTAGAGGTAATATGCTATTTAAAAGTATTAAAAATAAAAGGTTATTGAAGTTAGTATTTAATTAATATGATATTTTTAAGTTATTTTGTAGTGAAATAATTTATAAATATTTAATACTTTATTTTAAAATCAATTTTTTAAAACACGTATTTTTATTCATGAGTCACGTGACTCGAAACGACGTGAAATTGACGATGACGTAAAACGTGCATGAGCCAACAAATCATAGAGGCTGCATTCCGAAATCTACTGATAGTACTAGTTACTAATTACTTTAAAACGTAACTTATTTTTTTATGTATTCTGTAATATACACGATAAAATATATTTCATTCATTCATTCCTATTACTAGTCACTTGTCAAATTTCTAGCTCAACTTATGGATTTGTCAACTGACAACAAGAACAAAAAGTCCCAAGACGCCATTCTGCTTAAAGAAGCGTTTTCGCGGGTTTTCTAAATCATGAATCTTAAATTTGAGATAAATACTTATCAGAATTAAAAATAAAAATTGTATAAGTTCCTTGATCACTGATAAACATTCTGGAGTGGTTTAGTGGATAGAAAATAGTTCATTTATCTAATACTTATGACAATAACTTCTTAATTTTTTTACCGTGTCTACCTGTAATCTTCCTAATGGGACATCGGCTGTTCATAGCGCGTCAGCATAGCCGTCACTGGCGGTATCATGTGAGCCCCTCCTTCCTCCCCGGTCGTGCTGCCCCAATTCGGCCGCAATGCATGCAGAATTTCACTAACTGGTATGGTAGGGCCTTTACTATCTTTACATAAAAAATTTAATAGGTAACACAGTTTCACGAGCCACGAGCTATATATAAGGGTTTGAAATAAAAACAAGATCTCAAAGTGTCGTAGACAAAATATATTTTTAGTAAATAATAAACAAAAAAACACAGTAAACCTTGTAACAAACCCTAAGAAAAAAATACAATTTTTCAACACTACAACATTGCGGGAATTAATTTTTATCTAAACTTTAAACAGAAATAGCAATAAAAATGATATTGAAAAATTTTAAATGACTTTTCTTAACCCTACATTTATATAGACATCAACTAATCACTATGTCTACATATTTTATAAAAAATTGGTAGAAAAACGAAGAACAAACAGATGAAAGTAAAATAAATGTGCATATAATATGTTTAATAAAGTAGATATAAGTAGTAGTGTAGTATAGTGGTAGTACAGATTAGAATCAGTTCGGATCTCGCGTGTTTCGTTTAGCAGAAATATAGGTCTATTTGGTGGTATGAGGTGGGGGGCCTCTTTATTTTGATACTTTATACAGCGCCGAATTCAGGTGTGGGATTAGGGTGGCTGCACCCGGGCCCCATAAGCTTAAGGGCCTTAAGATAATTTTTGTAAGATCATATAAGGGCCCCCCTTTCAACTCCAAGGTCTGCAAGCCGCCAGTACTTAACCCGGCGCTGACTTCATATGTAATGCCAAGGACATATTCATTTCTTATCAATGACTTTCCTGGGTACTTCTGCAGTAGCGATAGCTGACTTGTGTCATAGGATATAGATATTTTTTTTATTTACCTTGGCTGTTAAATAACTTAGGCAAATTTACTACATCAAAATTACAATTATAGACTTCAAAATACATGATTATACTTAGAATAACATTATGATTATGATAGGTATATACTATTAAATTGAATGAAGAGGAAAGTACCTATATAACTAATAATGGTTAACGTTAAAGCCTGCGCAGGGATTTTTGTCCGTGGACTTTTTTGTCCGCGTACTTTTAACCCCTCGTTTGCGTTACTCGGTAGGTACTGTTGTAAGCGATCTATTTTAACGGAAAAAAAAGTCCGCGGACAAAAATCCCTCAATTCCGCAGGCCTTTACAGGCTTAATAAGTTTTATTCTAATTGCTCAAGATTAAAAATTAATTTCGGTCAAAAGGAAGGAAGACGCTTAGCTTAATGGGTATATTTTATTCGAAAACGAAAGTATAAAAGTATAGAATTATTAAAAAAAATAGGTATAATCAAAATAGTAATAAAGCAACATAATATGAATCGAGATTTCGGAAAAAGATCTTATGTACCTACTTAAATACTTTTAATCTAGATTTCACACTACATAATGCGTTGTAATACAAAATATATTTTTAGATATCAGACAGTATCTGGAAGAATTTTGTACAAAAATAGTAATTACAAAGTAGGATATTAAGTAGAACTATTGTGTTAATCTTAATCTAATAAAATAGTAATCGATACATTTGAGATTCGAGACAAATTCATTTTATAAGTATATTAGGTAACAGGTATATGTTGCATTTAAATATTATATCGTGTACCTACTAGCTTACCGTCCTCGGCTATACTTGCGTCAAAAGAACTACATTTAATCGGTCAAAGCGTACTGGTAACATATTCGATTATATTAACTGTATATCAAATACTAAATTCACTTAAAACTCGTAGAAACAAAACCTGATCTAACTACGCGCGACCGCAAGATCAACCTTATCTTAACCCACTGTGGATATCGATATCCACGCCTTATAAACTAGGGTTACACTTAAAAAGATTACATTGTGATACAAGGGATGAGAGAACTACATTCATTCCCACAATTTTGCACCCGGTCCAAAGACGAGGTTGCAATCGCGGGTAGAAATGTAGCAATTTATTCCTGTGTTTTCATTTGTTTTCATTCTACTTTTTCTCCCGCCTGCGATAAGTTCATACTTTTCGCTTGGCAAAATGTTGTTTAGCTATAGGGGCATAAATTTATACTCCACTTCACCCCCGCTGCACAGACGAAAGTGAGAACTTTTGACGTAGGTAGGAGAAGAACTTTGAAGCCGCATATTCATCAGGATACATTTGTCAGTAAACACAGTTTAAAGAGAGATATTTGTTATAAATGATTTATAAACAGTAAACTATAGATGCCTATGTTTATGAATTAACATAAGCGATGGAAAATTGTTTATGAAAAATGTGTTTACGGTAAATTTGTTTATAAACATATGTTGCCCAATGAATAACGCTTAAGGCTCAACTCACATCGATCGGCAGACCTTTTCAAGTTTATCAAGTGATACTATGAGTTATAACAATGTAAATAAAGTTTAGAATGGTATGATACTAAACGAACGAAACCGCGTCTCCGCCTGCGAATTGTGCCTAAAAATATTTATTGACATATATACTAATTATATCCTCATTGTGTTTGCCTTAAGAATGCAAGGACGTCAGCATTGCAGATGCCCCGGAAGAAATACCTACATTTGATTTTATATTTTAATAGGCTAAAGAGGGTAAACAACCAAATTATTACCTACTAACGTCCATAATTGTTGTGTAGATGTGTCGACCCCTTTCCATCCAGTCCCTATGGGGCACCGGGAAATCACAAACCTTACGAAAGGCGACAAATCAGCAAGAGGTACCTCCCGGTCATACTAATGAAATTGAGCACTACCTCATACTAGATTTGATCGCGACATGGCTAAGCCGACTGAAAATGCTGACATCCCTCATTATTAACACGAAGCTTCTATCTTTGTTGCTGTTACCCATATACCCGTTAACATATGCATTACAATTTATAAATTATATTTTTTTATTGAAAATCAAAAAAAAGTGTGTAAAAACCGCTGTGAGTTGAAATTTGGAAAACACAAAAATATCGCGACGAATAGAGATAAATTCATCTCATTCTCTTTTTCGAAATTTCACTACTGGCGTTTTTAATTTGACACACACGCTCTTTTACATTTCAAGTGCATTTACAATGTATTTAAGAATTTTTTATAGTAAGATTAACATACAATAAAATAATGTTTTGTCTTTTCAAAATAAAATTTTTCAAAGATTTTTACCCTAATCTCTTAAAAAACTTCTCAAAATGAATATTACTGTCCGCATAGTACACACTACAGTATAAATCTATCATTTTAGTTGCATTCATTTTACGCTGCAACCATGATTTCAGTTGTCTAGTAGATAAGGAATTTTCAGTTACAACTATATCTACAACAGAAATATGTATAGTTTCCGTAGTACAGTTCAGATATGTAAGTTTTTTTTTTAAATTAATCTGGAAAAATGTTTTAGTATGTATTTATTTACATGGTAAATAGATAAATCTAACAAACGTTTTAGGTGTCCCATGATTTATAGAGTAGGTACAAATATTTTATACTTCCTTATTTTAGCTATTTCACCGAAATTACCTTAAATTTTACAAGTACGAAAATAATAAGAGATTTTACCCAATTTTATGAAACTAGACTAGATCTGTTAAAGAAATTTAAATTTTATCCTATCTAGTGGAGATATTATAGATATCAATTATATAATTATATTAGACCATTAGACCCTTAACTTCAAAGAATGGAATAGACACAAAAGCTTTTTATCTAATATTTATATAACATCCGATACAAATTATTTAATACATCAAATGTTTCAAAGAACCTTTCCAATCCAATCATATCATATCACTATAAAATCATGGCACTTTCTCGCTGTAATATCAAAACGTCGAAAAATGAGATTTCAAATTTATTCTATGGACCATTCCGTTTATAGTGATGTGACGCATTCGAGCTAATTAACAAAAGTACTAATATCGTAATATATTGAAATTCAACAGTTTAATTCACGATAAGTATGGAATATGCATAGTAACTGGTATAATACATGCATTACATAATGACGCATTAACGAGCACAGCAATAGACGATTAATGATAACTATTACTGTACTAATTAGAGTGTGACTCGGCATATACAAACTTGTTACATACATGATTTCTACCTACGAATAAAAGATTTATACGTGAATATCAAAAAGAGATTCGAGAGATATTCTTTCTGTTAATATCAAAATCAAAATATAGATAAAAAAATTAATAAAAGATTAATAAATTTGAATTTGTGTGAGATTCGATTCTTATATTCCACAACACTATCTTTTTATGATTATTTACTTTCGAGTTATTTTTATTTTATGAGTTACTATTGTAAGGAATTGGTAAAGGTGTACTATCTCTCAAAGTCCGTTTAGTTCCGAATGTTGCAAGGTATGCACACAAATTATTTTAGTGTGTAACATGAAGAGTGCTGCTGCACATACACATAAAAGTACAGTCAGGAGCAATAATATCTATACACTTTAGTACCCTGTCACAATAACTTTCATTGACCAGTCAAAGGATATTGGATTTCAAAACTACAAATTATGACAAGGTACTATAGTGTACCTCTATATATATTATTGCTCGTATTGTACATACATACACATACAACCAGGGCTTATTATCGGACTTTGACAGATAGAACATGTATATGCCATCTTTTATTCAATCAATACCAGCTGACCTTCGGCGAGCGGGTCGTCGTTCTGATGTTATATGCTGTCATAGCTGTTGGGGTCCGGTGACGTCGCAGGTCCTGCACCTCTGGCTGGTAACTTGAAGCCGTTCAGAGCGAAACTCCACCCGTCCTGAAACAAATGTTGACTTCTTCAATATTTTGTCCGGACTGGCAGCAGCCCTGGCTAACACTGAGGTTGCACCATATTGTGCGCCCAATATTATTAACTGATATGAACTGAACAATGAACTTATATTTTTGTTGAACTCATTTATGTACTTTAAACTCCAATGTACTTGTTGGTTTCAATGTGTTTTTCACAAATAAACTTATTTTATTTTTTTATTGCATAAAGGCCTTTTGGAAATGCCTACTGATACAAATACACAAGCAGATTATGACTCACTAACAAAATGTGACGACATAGTCATAAATTCAGTCCAATATTAATTGATGGCTGACATTAGAGAGAGGTACCTCCCCTGTTGTAATCAATGAAGATCATGTTAACTTGTGGGCAAGAAGATGTTTTTCAGTCTTTAGCCCCAAGTTATTATTGCAAAACAATTAACATAAAAAAAAGAACGGGAAATATTTTACATTATACAAAGATAAAAATATTTCTTACCTTAACAAGATTTGGTAATTCCGACCAGAAACCTAAGTTGGGTATAACCTCTAACCCTGTAGCGCCCATCAAGAATTTCTTGGTACAAACTCCCAGGACCAAGTAGAATATCACAAATGAGAAGAATATGATCAACAATGTGGATCCCAGTGATCTTCCTGGCTCTTCTAACTGTTTCATACAAGCATTAGGTGAGAAGAATGTTAACACCTGAAATAATATTATTAAAAGTTATTCAAATGTTGGAGTAGAAAATATTTTGTGTAATAGATGTCGGCCGATACTCAAACCTATCAAATTTCCAAAAGGGGTTTGAAAAATCTTACTTCCCTATTTCTAGTTATGATGTCATTAACATTTTTAAACATTTATGCTTATAATATTTTAAAGCTTCAATAAAGTATATCAAAATAACAAGTAACAAGTACAATATGCTGTAAATTGACTTGAAAATTGTTCTGAATCTAAGATGGAATTGAATTACTAATATCATATCAACTTAGAAAATATTACAAAGGAATGGATTTCACCCACTCTCTCTCAAAAAGGGAAAGGGTATTTATATATTTTTACATACTCCCTATCCCTTTGGGAGGATTTCCTAACATGTTAAGAGTATGTAGAGATTTTCTGAGACCCTCCCCCTAAGGAATGTTACATAATTATTTAATGGTCCTATAAACATCCAGATTTAATTGACCTTATTTACCTCACCCTCAAAGAGGCCACTGAAAACACAAACTGAATGCAATACTACTATAAAGCCTATATTATTATTTATTCTTATAATTGTGTCAAAAAGATAATTAACAAAACATCTTACAAATTACTAGCATTACATAGAATGGATGTTGTTTCTAATTGTACATGTAATGACGTTCCAGGGCACACAAAGCTAAATAGATATAAATGTAAGAGTTTATATAACAACAAGGTTTCAATTTATTAAAGTGTTGGTACTTACAATTTTATTAGGTTCTGCCAATGAATACACACTTAATTGGTCTGTCATTTGTGCACAAGCCAACATCACTACTGTTGATCTATTGAATATAGAAATATTAAACATGTTAGAAACAGTGATAAAACCTTAAACTATAAGTAAATCATATATAGTTATTGAAAAACTGTTTGCTTCATTAATAATATGTGGTTGGAAATTAAACAGTTATATACCTTGATTCTAGTGAAGGAATGTTTTATCAAAGGAGTTAAAGTTTAGTTTTAGATCTTTATAAACTTCGATAGCCAGTAAAGGCAGTTTTTTCATTATTTTTGGAAAAACAACAGGACATAGTAGAATATAAATATTAACATAAGTAAAAAGAGTAAATTACTCACGATGGGCCATTATAGTAGATAATCGATTTGCCATCATCACTAAACGCAGATAAATTACTGGTTCCCATAAAATCATATGCTTCTTCAACTTTGT
>LUGF01016342.1:360049-380503 GCA_001625245.1 Calycopis cecrops | reverse complement strand
CTGTATTGCCAAAATCAAATTATTGACTTTTTTTTTGTTTTGTTGTTTAACCTTGTTAAATATCTAACCTGGCAGATCTGGTCAGACAGGACAGTCGTACATTATTCTGTAAAATGGAGATTTTACGAATTCAATTAAATTCAATTCAATTCAAGTTTTATTTGCATAAATATGTGTACAAAATAAGGTAATACATACATCAGGTGGTTTCCAACATATTCTGCCTTTTCGGCGTGCAAATGTCTTATAACTAACATTGATATTTAATCTAAAGTTTATCCTACAACAATATAATATTCTACTTAACGATATAACAATTTATTTCAACTGCAAGTAATAAATACAATGTCAAATGTAATATAATTTAAAGAAATTTCATATTGCTTACTATATTGTTATGATATATATGTATTTCAATTCAAAATAATGATATCTGAACAATTTTTTAAATGCATTCCCACATTTTGTTATGGTATATGGGGTCATAAGCATTTGGAGTCATTTTCATGACTACCGACGCCCTTAGACATCTGCATAGAGATAAACAGATGCGTTGCCCTCCTTCTTTCTCCCACCTACATGGTCCACGGCTACTTATACACGGTACGAAACGCGACAGCACAGTCACTTTACGCCAGTCTCGTGTAAGTACGAGGTACCTCATGCATGCATGCATGCAGCGTGGCACTACCTTTTTCTAATATTTAAATTATTGCGTTAATGATGGAAAAAATAAAATTTCAGATACATTCAAACTGCGGAAATGCTGAAACCCTCTCTATCGGCATCCAGCACGGTCAGTACAAATCTGGAAGGTTCCGAGTCCACCGCTACTGGGGAGAATCATCCACACTTGTTGCTGTTGCACAATAGATGTCAACTGGAGGATTTTCTGCCGGAGTCGGTGAACACAATGCAAGACTTTTACCGGTAAGGGTCACCGCACACATGCTAATTTTAGCATCGGCGATCGACGATTTATGGGGAACGTAACCGTAACGCCTGACTCCGTCTTTCCGTAAATGAAATAGAAGAAATAACATACAAGCTTTTGATCCGAGCAGGGATTCGAACCCTGTATCTCACTAAGCTGGCAAGAGCGTTACAAAAAAACACACATCGGGCGAGGTCAATGGAAGTTGTCATTCAAATTCAAAACAAGACCAGCGTTAAGTGACAGCTGTGCTGTCGCGTTTCATGCGGTGTGTAAGTAGCCGGTGGCCCATGGAGGTAGGAGGAGAAAGGAGGGCAGCGCATCTGTATAGCCTCTATGCGGATGTCTATGGGCGTCGGTAGTCATGAAAAGGGCCCGACTGCTCGTTTGTCCCTCTATACCATAAGAAAAAAAAATCTAATTCGATAAAAGTGATACTTTTTTGTATTTAAAAAATAAATATCATGTTATGTCATTGTAACTATGGTAATGAATTTGTGTATTAAATCAATAATTAAGTTTTACTTCGGCTGTGTGGTCTAAAGCACACACTTTTTTAAACATGGAGGACAAGCAGTCTAAGCATTTTGGTAAATACCGACTCACACAAACACCCCGCACGATCATCCCATGAGTGATGCAGATGCGTTGCTCTGCACGGGGTTTTCACCCCTATACTAATATAAAATAACATGTGTAGGACTACCGACAGGAGTGAAAATTTCAAACTATCAAGTAACAATGACCTGTATTTTGTAGCACACACTTTTTACGTGGCGCTGTGTGTGTGTGTAAGTGGGGGGAGAAAGGAGGGCAACGCATCTATATAGCCTCTATGAGGATGTCTATGTATTTATGATATGGCCGATTGCTCGTTTGCCCCTATACTATAAAAAATGTATCGTTACAGGAAAGCATTCCAGCGCTCGTATCTCCAGCTCAACTCCGGCATGTACCTGTATAGCGACGTCAACCAGAACGGAGCGAACGTGGACGGCGTGTGCAAGAGCTACGGCACCGACGCCTGTGGCGCCCCCATCAACATGTTCCTCTTGCCAGAGATATACACGGATTTTGGTGAGTTTTAAAGTAAACAGTTTGGTTTATCTATCGCATGTCGCGCACTCGGCTACATCTTTTACGTTAGCGTGGCACGGTTAGGGCATGTGCAAGAGCTACAGCACCGACGCCTGTGGCGCCCCTATCGACGATTTTGGTACGTTTTAAAGTGACAATTTTATGAAATTTTTTGGTCACGCATGACCTCTTGCCAGAGTATCGGATTTTGGTGTGTTTGAAAGTGAAAATTTTACCAACATTTCTTGGTATTTTTTTGGTGTATCTGTCGCATATCACATTACACTTGGTGACCGATGGAGGGGAAAAGAGGAAGGAAGGCAACGCATCTGTATAGCCTCTATGCGGGGTAGTCTAATTTAAGGCTGTCAGCAGCCAGCAAGTAGCCTAGCTACGCCATCTGTCGATAAATAGTCGTACCAACTCATAAACCCTCCTTCACAACAACTTTGCTAAAGATCACATAATGAAATTCATAATTCGATTCTTTATGGGACATACAAACATATTTTATTTGTCAATTTATGATATATGTTTTATATGATTCGAGAATATTACCACTGCACTGCTTATAACATTACCTTCTGGATTTAACGTTATCTTTCGACTAGAGATCCATAGAACCCCTGAGTGCAAGTGTCTACATGGCGCTGACTCGATTTTATATACCACATTTACATAAAATCGAATCATGTGTCTGTCCTACACTGAATGAAAATAAAAATGAAAAAGTTTTTATTCAAAATAGAATTACAAGAATTACTTTTTGAACGTCAACAATTAAATCTACCACCAGTTCTACCCTAGCCCTGGCCTGAGAAGAACCGGCGAAACAAACTCAGCGGGCCTCATGTTATGATGAGGTGTAAAATTAAAAAAATATAAAAATACAAATACATTTGCATACAATACAATTTATGAATTTACTATAAATATGGTACAGAAACAGCCTGGGAGGAGGGTACTAATCCCAAGATGTGACATCTGTTATAAAATCTGTTACTTTGTAGTATGCCTTACCACTGAGTAATAACATTGCTACGTCTGCGTTTTCTCTTCTATTCTGTCCCCAAACGATCTAGTCCTCACAGACTACTTCTACTAATTTTTCAATGAGCCTCAAATATTTTCAGAAAACAAGGACATTTACCGCGGCCACCCATCCTTCTCTAGTCTAGCCCAGCGCCTCCGCTGGATGATCCTGGGTGTACACAGGCACCAGGTCAGCAACGTGCCCAACCTGTCAGAGCGAGGCTGGTACCAGTACTGCAGCAAGGCCTGGGAGACCATACGAAAGTGCACCTTTTTTATGGAGTACGAACGATTCTTACCATAAATAAATAAATAAATAAATGTTTCTTTATTTCGCATAAAATTCCTCTTCACAAAATCAAGCCTTTAAGATGTGGCCTATATCAGGTCAGAACTTATTAATGCATGAAAGTTATTTCATTGCTACGTCATTGAACGACATTCGTTAGAAGAAAATTATACATACTGGACTGGATAAATATTGTGGCAGGAATTTACGAATTTGTATTGACCAATCCATAAATTAATGACTCCAGAGGGCCTTTGAAAATTGTTGAATTTTAAGACATGTATATTCCAGAGTGCAAATCTAGCTTTACTATAAAGTAAAACAAAAACATTGAAATTTACCTTAATTGGGATGTTTACTCATGCATTGTTCTAAAGTATACAGCAAAGATACCATTTAAGTAATAACTAAGATAAGGTCACAGGTGTTTAACGTAAATGATAACACTAGTATCAAAGGGCGAAAAGTTTATTTCCTTTAAACATAGAGATCACATTGGAATTAGAAATTGTAATACAATATGTGTACAAAAGAAACTATTGATAGACGCTAGCAATCAATGGCTTCCTACGTTGCTCGGGCGGTTTATACGCATGTTGGTACACACTGGCCAGTCGCCAATGCTCTGGGTAGCCGGTTGCATTAGCGTCTCGCCAAATCGTGAAAGGAGGAGCTAATGTTGGAATTGTATACGATTTTTTCGTATATGGATGACGCATCTTTGGTATTTTGACACCTTTCGAGTCCTTAGAACTGTCGCTTTGTATAGAATTTGGATTGCCCGCTTTAAATGCAAATTTGTAATCTTCTTTAGTTGTTTTATCATTTGCGGGCTTTGTCTCATTACAGGAGACGCAATGCTTATGTTTTGTATTGTTGTTGGTTGCATCGATTTTACCGTTACCAGATATGATGGTATCATTTGGGGAACTGTGCTGCAACTTACCCTGTGCCAATGGTGTTTTATCATAGGATTCTAGACTTTGATTTGAGCTATCTTTTACTTTTTTGTCATTTCGTGTTGCTGACTTTGAGGAGCTTCGACTCGATCGCACCGTACCGCATCCGTTACTGCCATCGCACGATTCCTTTTTCCCATTTGCACTCTTACGACTTCCCGGTCTTGATTTCGAAGATTCATTATGTTGCGGGCAATTCTGTACTTCACAATAATCTTTTTTCCTTTCTTTAGCCATATCCTTTTCAAAATATGGTACACTATGTCTGCCTTCATCGACAATACGGTTTTTATTAAATATAGAATAGGCATGCTCTCCCATTGTTTCATTATTCTCTTCTTTTGGAGTATGCACGAGAGTAAACACAGCAGGAGCCATGGAACCATTTGAGCCATCAATATGTTTCGGTGGCTTGGATACATGTTTCGAATCATTAGCCTCAAAGTCCCAACATATAGCTAAATCCATTAGAGACAGTGGCTTTTTGTACTGTCGACCCAAATCGTGAAACGAAGTAGCAGGACGTGGCCTAATTTCTTTCTCCTCGGTAGGTTTGCTCGGATCGCAAGTCTTAGGTCTGTGAACACGCATTTTAGTGCAACACGTGGGCCCCGAAGCGCCGTAACCTTTCCAACCTATAGCATACGGCTTGACTACGATATCAGATTCTCTATGCTCACCTACCTTAGAAAATAGTCTATATCCTAAAGTGTCTGGCAAAGGCTCATGTTCTAAATTACCAGTGTGCATTTTTTTAGCAAAATTAAAATTTTGAGCAACATTTACATTTGGTAACTTTGGAGTATTGCTTTTATCCAATTTCATTTCTTCGCTCTCCACTTCGTGATCTTTTGCATTTTCGGCTACTTTTCGCCAAAATTTTTCGTTTTGATCTTCCTGTGGCCCATGGAGTTGTTCAACTGCATCTTTGACTAATAAATCGTAACTTTCATGTCGTTTGTCCTCATCAGTTTCTACTCCCGGGACATATGGACCGTGACCATCACTACCTACAGGATCTTTTTTTTTATTCAGCTCCAAAGGATCTTCGATGGGCTCTGGAGACTCTTTTTGAGGCTCTTTATCCTTTTATTTAGTACAGACATGCAATAATTTGATAAAAAAGAAAAATAAATAACTTGTTGATATAATTGATCAAAAGTCAAAACACTCGAGCATATACTTTCTTTTTCGGTTTATTTTTGTGGACTGGACACTCGAAAGGCTGAAATTAATAAATATTTATAAGCATACAAAGAATATTTTTCGTAGGAGGCGGTATAAAATATTATGCTACATTGCATTTGATTTGGACCGGCAAGACCGGAGTAACCTCTGACTAAGTACTTTGCTACATTTCGTGCGGTTATAACTCTTATAAGTTTCACATCACCATTTGAAAGGAGGCGCGAAGGAAACATCTGCTTCTCAATTAGGCGCATGTCTATGGGTATAATATACGAGCACTCTAGATAGTCATCAAGATTTGACTGCTCGTATACTAGGGAAAGAACCTTATGGCATGTGCGCTATACATTGGTGTTCAGGGTTAGTTTTTGGTCACCTGCCAAATTTTCAGGTTTGTTTCAGAATCAATAATACATTCGATTTATGGCATAAAAAAGTAAAAAATAATGACATACGAAAACTTTGTCCTATGTTATAAACATATTTCGTGGTTACCAGATGAAAACCGGAGTCCTTGACCTTCAAGTCGATACACTTCGTGTGCGAATAAAGATCGATGTATTTTAAAGGACTATTTCAAATCGATTTTTATTTAACAAAATATTAGAATTAAACGATAATATTTAAAACACATTCTTGGGTTGAATTTTAGACCTATAATTTAAAATTAGGCCGATGACCAAAAACTAACCCTGTGCATGTGTAGTTGGTGTGAAATGTAAAAAAAACTAATTGGTTTTTATTTTATACTAGTTACATTCGACATACAATGTCAATGTCGCGTCAATAACCTAGCAAATAAGTAAGCAAGTAAGCGCCCCCCTCCCCAAAACAATACTTGCTAACATTGTAATCATCAGTGTTGATGGTTTAATCTCTATACATTCAGAAACTAATGATTGGATTATAATCTGTGGTCTCTGAATGCATAAAGCATTAGCAAATATATATTGATCTTTTACTAAAAATATTAAACCGATGATTGACGGTGACCAAATATTGTAGATCTCTGACCTGCCTTAAAAACGATGGATTAACTTGATCATTCCCTCTCAGTGGCACTAAGAGGTACAGGTTTAAAACCTGTACCTCTTCATCTGCCATGCTACAATTGAGTCGAATTAGGCCGGCACGACCGAGGAGATACCTCTCGCACTTAAGTTACCGCCACAAAGTGACAATTGTGCTGTCGCGTTTCTCATTTTGTGAGTTTTTGGTGAACTCCACGATGGGGTAGGAAATTGTGGCTATGCATCTGTATAAAAATTATGCGGTTGTCTATGATCATATGCAGTCGTCTGAGGGCTCCGACTGCTCGTATATCCTCTTATACTATAAAAAAGAAAGATATAATAACACTGTGGACTAATCACACCACGTTAGCCTAGCTATGTGTTAAATTCCGTAAGGACTTGTGTTACAGGTACTAGACAACGAAAATATAATATACAGGGTTACTTTTTGGTCATCGGCCAAATTTTAAAATTGGGAAGTTAACATCATTCCAAGGCTGTGTTTTAAATTTTATCATCTAATTGTAGTAGATTTCTAGTAAGAGGTTGTGCCTCGCTACATGCATGCATGTAGCCAAATTGGGTCGGCACGACCGGGGAGGTACCTCTCGCTTACTCGAGACCGGCGTAAAGTGTCAGCTTGCTGTCGCGTTTCGTGCGGTCTGTAAGTAGCCGGTGGCCCATGGAGAGGGGGGAGGAAGGGGGGCAACGCATCTGTGTATAAACTATGCGGATGTCTATGAGCGTTGGTAGTCATGAAAATGGCTCCGACTGCTCGTTTGCCCCTCTTGTACTATAAAAAAAATATATATATATTGTTAAATAAAAATCGATTTGAAGGGGTCCTTAAAAATACATCGATTGTTGTTCGCATACGAAATATATCGACTTCAATATCAGTGACGCCGGTCGCGACTCAAAGTCTCTCTATTTTTTTTTTTATTTCATAAATCGAATAATTATTGATTCTGAACCAAACCTGCATATTTGGCCGGTGAAAAGTAACCCTATATTTTGTTATACCCTATATTATTTTCGTAAATATAATATAATTAAAAAAAAATAGTATTATTAGGTATATCAATTATTTTAATTAAGAAATATTATACATTTATGATTTTTACTATAGACATTCGTATAATTCGTTAACAAACATCCATAACTCGGCCGGGATTAGAATCTGGGACCTTTGTTCCAATCAGCACATATTGAAAACAACTAACATTATTGGTCTTAGTTATGTGCAGACATGTTCTAAATTGCTTACAAGGTCGAGCAATTGACTTGTTAATCAGTCAATTATTTCAAATATTCTTACAATGATTATAATCACAGACGTTAGACTTGTTATCGCTATCGTTCAGGTGTTCTATCGCTGTTATCACAAGTGCCTATTTAATATTTACCTACTTATGTTGAAATAGGTAAATTACAATTTACATCATATTTGTCACTTCTTAGAGCCCGTACCACCTGAGAAATTAACAATTGTTAGATTTATTTCAAACAAATTAATTATTGAATATCAAGATAAAAAAAAAATGTTCAGTTTGGGTCTAAAACCGAATATTTTTATAGCTTAAACCTGAGATTTGATATAGGTATGCCAGTATGAGCAATAGTTTTTCTTTGGCCTAATAATAATCTATAGATAGGTACTGGTATTGTAAAAAAGAAATATTTTTGTCGAAATCGTAACAAAAATATTTATAATATGCTAAAACTACTAGACCGATTTAAACCATTCTTTTACGAACAAGCTACTTTATTAGTAAAACAGGCTATATTTTATAAGTATATTAAACTGATATTATCATTTCGAATGTTAAGTACCTAATTGAAAATTGTACAAATTATAGTAACAGTAGACACTTTGAACTATTTAGCGCAACACTAAACTTTTATAATCACTATTATAGTGATAAAACCTTCTTTCATGATTTTACTGGCATACGTTACACAGATAATGTACTCGATACACATCGTAGTTCGATTTACTTACAATGAACCATTGCCGTAAACGTCTCAACTTACTATGAACGGCGGCGCTTCTTTGGCGGCCTCCTTCCCCTCGCCTTCTTTCCCGTGCTTCTTGCCGCGCTTGCGCGTCAGGGGCGCGTCTATTCTCGGCCTTTGCTGGCGAGGATGAAGCCAGCTCTTAAACCTCCCGTCCGGTGGCTCCTTCGCCAGTTCTGCAGCTGTTTGCAAAAAAATAGGTTATTAATGTTTTTATTATATAGCTGTACCGTGCGCGCGATGCTACGCCACCAACAGAAACGTCAGAATGAACTATCATAGCAATATGTAAAGATCATTGGAATAATGGTGGCGCCATATGTCCGTATGGCTACTAAGTTAGAAACCTTCGTGGACACATTCAGAACAACTTTACTAAAAATCATCACATTCTCAAATGCACTATGCATTACAATTCTAGAAAAGACACAGACATACATTCATAGCTGTTTTCCTGTTTTCCCATGGGAATGAAGCATTTTTCATGGTAAAAAATCTATGTTAATCTGTGAAATGTAGCTTTCAAATGGTGAAAGAATTTTTGAAATCAGTTCATTACTTTTGGAGCCTATTCGATACATACAAACACACACACACACACACAAGAAAATCTTTCCTCTTTATAATATTAGTATAGAAGTATAGATAATATATTAGTTAAAAATAGTTTATTTTTATTATAGTTTTATATATGGCGGCAAATTAAATGAACAGTAGGAGTCATTTCATGACTACCGACGCCCATAGACATCACACAGAGTTTATATAGAGATGTGCTTCCTCCTCCCACCTCCATTGGCCACCGGCTATTATCATACCGCACGAAACACGACAGCACAGCTGTCACTTTACGCCGGAATCGTGTAAGCAAGGAATACATCCCCGGTCACACCGGCGCGGCGCATTCGGCTACATGCATGCATGCCGCGTGAGGCAGTACCACGAGTAGTTACAAGAGTTAGTGGTGACTGGTGAGGTATGTACAAGAGTTGTGGCATCAATCGAAAAAGGTCAATATTTTAAGTTGGACAAAGCTACATATGTGCGAAATATCATGAATATCGCAGATATTCATGCTATTTCGCACGCAGATATTCATGATATTTCGCATTTTATTAGGTTTTAAATTACCAAGTAGTAAATTTGCTAATATTTTAATATTACAGTTATATTTTTCAAGTAGTATACTCATATTTGTTATTAAAACTATTGGCATTATGATTTTGGTAATCAAACCCATATTGTGATTAGAGGACTATCAGCTACTCTAATCTCTTATAATAGTCTGTTGTCATGTGAACGATTAAATGGTGACGCTTTCAGGTCGATTTTCGTATCGCCTACGTCTATTAAACATTGTCCTTTTACAATCTTATATATTAAAACCTCGTGTCACTGTGTTTGTTGCAATATTTGCGGTTTAAGCGGTTCCTAGGAAATACTCTGTGTATATTCGGTAGATTATGTGATATATACTGCATACTTGCATACAGCCGAATTTGGCCGGCACGATCTAGGAGGTACCTCGCGCCTACAAGAGACCGGCGTAAAGTGACAGCTGTGCTGTCGCGTTTCGTGCGATGTGAAGCCGGTGACCTCTTGAGGTGTGAGGAATCGCAGCGAATCTGTATAGCCTCTATGCGGATGTATATGGGCGTCGGTAGTCATGAAAATGTCTTTGACTGTTCGTTTGCCCCCCTATACCATAAAAAGAAACTACTACACTAATTTTAATAAAAATTCATTCAAATTCATACATATTAATTTATTTTATCCAACATAAAAATGGGCAATATTTTATTTCGATTAAAAAGCCGCGATTTTTTTATGGCCACTAAGCAGCCAGCTACTTACAGTTAGACTGAGAAGAGAAGACCAACTTATGGTCGCAGCACACATATCAACTCGGAAAGGTATCGTAACCGTATCACCTCGAGCCGGTCAGTATTCTTTGTATGAAACTTCATACTGCAACGCACACTAATGGGAAACGAAACGTAATCGTATCGTCTTCGTATTTCTAGGCGAGACGTTTACGATCCCTTTCCGAATTGATAAGTGTGCTGCGACCATTAGTCGGCACCATTTTGATAACTACCGCTGCCCTCCTTTCTCCTTCCACCTCCAAGGGCCACCGGCTACTTACACTGCACGAAACGTGCAAAAAAAAAAACTGCAGTCAGCATAGCTGTCAAAAGCTTTTGAACACACTTTTGAAAGGCTCGTTACAATCAACTTCTCGTATTAAACTTAATAACGTATCAGTAAAATACAAAGAAACCCTCTCATACTTAGGTTTGATTATCGAAAATAAATTCACGTTCTTAGAACATATTATACAAACTGGAGAAAGAGCTAAAATAAACTTTCACGCCTTTACTAACATATCGACATCTACGTGGGGCCTATCATTTAAGACCCTAAAAATTATATACAATGCGACTTATCTAGGAACCATATGCTACGGATCTGCAGTGTGGGCAAACAGGGCTACTATAGGCGCAGCCCGACGTAAACTACAAAGCCAAAGACTGGCATTAAATTTTAATGTAAAGCTTACCGCACCGTGCACGGAAGGCTTACCAGTTCTTGCCGGAGTTTTACCAGTTGATCTTGAAATTCAACGTCGAGCCAAGTACTATATCTTGAAAAACCTCTCTCACCCAAACTTTTTAGGACACCAAAACAGACTGAAGATAACGATACTACTTAATCCCATAGATGTAACCACCCAAAACTTAATTAATTAATTAATGGCAAGATCGTTAGTCTATTACAACTAAAGGTCGTCACTTATATAACATTTTTTTCCATGCGAGCGAGAACGATTATATTATATCTAAACCTTGGCTCGAAGACATTACGTTTCTCAGTTTCTAACTAGTCACGACAATTTTAAAAGAAAACTCTTTAGTTTTAAACTGTTACCGTCACCCCTGAATGAACAAACCGCACATCATACCCTATGGGAGTGTAGTCTTTGGCAAGCTGAGAGAAATGTAACGCTTGTTACTGGTGTAGTTTATTATAGCGAACTCGTGGTCAATTAAGGGAACTTTCGAGCGTTCAAACAATTTTGTCATAAATATTCCTGGCAGCAAATAAATATAACTCAATCATAAAAATACCCCTGATAACATCAAAGTAACATGAGGCGTAATCCATATCAATTCATTTATTTATATTTCCGTGGTGCATAGTAGCCGGGCTTCACCTGGCTGCTCTCTCTACTTCTTGGCTTATTTAAGTCACTGTAATCTTGTACTGTCTTCTACTGATTAGGGAGGGAAATTGGAATTACTTCCTACTCCTCCTACTTTCTTCTGATTAAATTCGTTGCGGGTCCCAAGACAGACTTAGCTTTTCCCTCGGGTTCCCTGCGATCATATCAAATGGTCAAGTATGGTTGCCGCCGTCGATCCTGGCAACAAAGGAGTAGCAGCGGTGGGAACGAGTGGTGGGCCAAAGCCCGTTTAAAAAAGCAACGCTGTCACTTTACGTCGATCTCGGTATATCACTACGATACTAGAGAGTGAGAGAGAAGTACTTGTGATCTCAGTCACCATCATCAGGAGCAGAAAACATCCAATAGACATAGGCATCAGTCAGTCACGTTCACAAGCCGCTTGCATCCAGTGGTCACTTTAGAATAGCGGTTGAAAACCCGCGAATCGCCGACGTCTTCTAAATAAGTTGTTTGGAAGAAAAGACCGAACTAAAAAAAAAGGTAAATTAGGCATTAGTGTGAATATCACAAGTGCGGCCCACGTTTATTTTATTCTGCC
The DNA here is from genome assembly GCA_001625245.1 of Calycopis cecrops. Classification (NCBI taxonomy): domain Eukaryota; kingdom Metazoa; phylum Arthropoda; class Insecta; order Lepidoptera; family Lycaenidae; genus Calycopis; species Calycopis cecrops. Next base: position 368,210 of record LUGF01016342.1, on the reverse strand, counting down.
GCCTTGTGGCCCTTGGCTGCCCAAAGGTTGCCGACCAGTGCTTCAGGATATCGGCTGTCCGTGAGTTTGGCCAGATCGTCACTACACCGGGTGAGAGGATGCCTCTCGGCCGTGTCTGCCCAAACAGTACGCAATGCTAAGGTTTTTTTTCCTTTTTTTTTTTTTAATGCTAAGGTTATCACGTTACAATCGGAGACAATCGCGTGGTGTACGTCTATAAATACAGCCTGTCCTGACGTAAGCAGGCCTTTGAGTTTGGGGTGAGTTGACATATAAACCGAAATGTATACGGCTCTGCGACACGGCATGCGAAATAAGGAAGTATTGCATGCACAATTTGGCATTGTATTTCACTATTTATATTGTGAATTTAGTATTTGGAACTGATTTGTATCCAGTGATCCGGTCGATGTGAAACAGAAAGGATATACTTGTATCCACCGATATCGGTGTCCGGTATTTAATACTCACCAAATGGTAGGTACCAACTAGGGTTACCAACATTCCTTCGGTGAAATATAGTGTTTTTCAAAATATGCATCAAAAATATAGTGTACTGCTATCAAACATGTCAAACATGTTTAGCATCTACTTTACATATAACTACATTTTTATTTATAGACAATAGACAATATTGCAGTGGGCCAAGTTCAACTAAAACAAAAAACTCATTCAGGTATTCGTGGTATGATATGTTAATTTATAAATGGGATATCGAGTGAATTCTAAAATCTCTAAATATTTCAGCCATGAAAATATAGTACTATATATTTCTTCAACAGTATGTAGTACACATACTTGAAATATCTATAAACTCAAACGTGACATATAGCCCAGCTGCTAGAGGCAAATAAGGCTTAAAATTTACTGTAATTAGGTCCAGCAAATTATGTGCAAAAATGGGTTGGTCTGTTCACACACAATGAGAAAAAATTTAGTGTGTCATTTTTGGAGTTGCGGAAGACTGTTTAAAAAATGGTTTTATAGGTAAAAAACAGTTTTTTTAAGATAACTAAAGAACAACAAACAATATCGATTTAAAATTTTTATCCTTTTAAAGTGATCATAATGTGGTCATTTTGCGACCTTAAACTTCAAAATCGGTCAACAAATTGTTTAAATAATTGCAAAAAACCATCAAAAACACGCAAGTTTTTAAATATTTTTATTTTTTTTTATAATGTTCTTATACGCTTGTAACTGTGCATAAATATTCCTTTCAACAACTTACACGTACCATAATTATTTTTTTTGAAAATTTTTTACAACTTTTTGAGTTATTGACAATAAACGCTAAAAAAAAAAAAAGTAAAGTAAAAATTTATAACCTTCCCGTGGTTGTAGTCGTCTTATCGGTGCTTATTTTTTGCCTCTTGACTCATATTTTATTAATATGAAAAGTATTGTTCCAATTTCGATCGCTATCGTCTTTAAAATGGCCTCCGAAAAATGGCCCATTTTTGGTCCGCACGTTTTCGCATTTTGCCAAGGGGCAATTTTTCGTATCGATGTGAAAATTTATATTTGAGTTCCGACGATTTTTTAACTATTTTTAAAAAAAAATTAAAGCTTTATCTCTATTGGGGGCGAAAATATTTTTTTTTTTATAAAAATTATAATTTGTTTAATTATGAATATTAAGGATCGAAACTCAGGCTACACACGGCACACTAAATTTTCTCTCATTGTGTGTGAACAGACCAACCCATTTTTGCGCATAATTTGCTGGACCTAATTACAGTAAATCATTTTCCTCTAGCAGCTGGGCTAATAGCCATCTATCAACGCACAGCCCAAACCACTGGACGGACCAAGCTGAAATTTGGCATCCTGGTAGATGTTACGACGTAGGCATCCGCTGAAAAAGGATTTTTAGAAATTCGACCCCTAAGGGGGTAAAATAGGGTGTTGAAGTTTATATGGATTTCTTAAAAATTAAATGAGGGTGAAACCGCGGGGCACAGCTAGTGTAATACTATATATAATAGTACGGACTACGGATGGCAACCCTAGTACTAATAGTTTAGTTCCGTGGCACGGTAGATTACTTCATACTAGCTGCACCGACGCGACGTCCATAGATATTCACACAACCAGAAAATCAGCTGATGCATTGCCCTCTTTTACGAAAGTCGCTTCGCAAGGGCGCTTTCGTCTGTGTTATCTCCGGCAGAATTTGCCCTACATGGTTAGAGTCAAGGAAGGTGCACTTGACTATATATTCCGACCTATGTCTCAAATCACATTGAATTGGCTATGCGAAAAAGACGTGAAACTCGATCCACGACAAACCCAGTTCCATCCTAGTGCATCAAGGATTGAAAGCAGCTGCCACGGCTTGTAATAAAATAGACCCATAGAGCACGAGAGAAAACCTAATTGCGACCAGTAACAACTTTAATCATAGGAAATATTCATGAGGATACCCTGTTACAACAGTCCCTCTTCACGCCAGTTCCCTCTAGGATTACCATGGAATTACCATGGAAAAATACATTTTGTAAATGATATGCTAACTTTAGAAATCTTTCGCGATTTAGGTAGCGGCAGCTTACGGTGACAAGCTCTTCTGTATTTTATAAACAACTCATACAAGGTGCTGACCGCTGGCATGCCAGTCTACTAGGGACGTGCCCATGCCTGAGACGGATCCCTCGAATCCGTAATCGGATGCCACGTTCCGCAATGTCCATTGAAGACCGTCTCGTTCGGGTAGCAGCAATGTACTCTTCCTTTCCTCTCCCTCTCCCTCTTTCTCCACTTACCAACTTCCCTCGTGATCTTGCGTGGCAGATCCCACGTGCCAGTAAAGTGTCCGAAGCACCAGGACTCGCCGCGCGGCGCGCCCGGCAGGAAGCGGCCGTTGATGTCACAGATTGGCTTCGGGTCCGCTCGGAATTCAACCGGGCGCGCCCGAGTCGGCGCCCACCGAGGCACTCCCCAGTTGCCGAGGCGCCTCGGTGTTGTCTCCCTGTTGAACTGTGGACAAGGAGGTTTTTATAGTATGAAAGCAAACCAGCTGTCAGAGCCCTACATTCATGGACATCGGCATTTTCTTTTTCTCTTTTTTTTTATTTTCTCACTACGTACACGCAGCTGATCGTCGACTATGGCCGACTGGGGTCATTCACCCCGTGCTCGCTGTAGGCTGTAGCCGCGCGGTACAAAGCATGATTACATTTATTATAAAGTATTTTCATAAACTTTTTTTAGTAGCATCTCATTAACTGTAGGCACTTACAGTATATTTTCTCGCTTTTATCAACCGTGTATGTTTTTAAGTTTATTTCGCTTTTTGGTAGACGCTATATGTGTGTAATTTCTATTGTAAAACGTCAAGTTCACGGAGTTAAGGAAAAATTTTAAAAATGCATTAATTTCTATATTATAATGGTTTAATGACTACGACACGAGCAAATCTAGCTGAATCCTACACATACATACATACAGCCAACGCTCTAAGTATTGAGCAGAGATGCGGCATGGGCAGGCTGTGCGGGAGAATAGTATTTATAACCGAATAGAGCGGTGTGCGACTGGCTCTAATAAATCTTGTTACGCTTTATTTCACATCTCTCCCATCCTACTTCTAGCATCGCGCGACAACGAACTAAATTCCAAAATATATGAAAAATAAGTACGTAGATACCTATTTCGAATGCAGAGAAAAATGTCACACCCAAATGGCGCGAACATAGTCATGAAATCATAAATTATAAATAAGAAACTGCCGATGAAGGGTGGCGCACTGTTCGCACGTGCCGGAGTGTTGGTATTAAAGTTTCATCACCACAGACCACAAAATTGAGACGCCAGCCCCATCGATACTAAATATTAGATGAGACGAGGTTTCAGACGATATTCTGACAAATGAGCCAACTACTTAACATATTATTAAGACGGAATTGCACGCTTATTTAAACCTAATTTAGGAGCCATTACTACCTATTATTATTATTATGCATAATGAGCAATATGTAGGTACTCTCTATCTTATCTTAATAATATTATAAATGAGAAAGTTTGTATGTTTGTTTGTTTGTTACTCTTTCACGTAAAAACTGCTGAACCGATTTTAATGAAATTTGGCACACGCATAAAGGGTAACTTAGATTAACATATAGTTATATAGTTTATCCCGAAAAAATGTTGCTAAGGGATGCCATGGGTTCATTTTCCGCGATATCGAAATTTACGCGGGTGAAACCGCGGGGCGCAGCTAGTACTATTATAAAGAGGAGCTTGATATGGTATTTCCATTATAATAGACATTTGTATTTATAATTTCAACATAGGAATTAACATATATCATACACTTGTACTCATTTAAATAATTAGGCGTACTTAATTACCATCCAGATAGCAAAACCTCTTGAGATTCAGCTTGATAGGTTTGTAATGTTGCTGTAACTAACTCATCAGCCAATTTAGGCAGTGACGAAGAAATACAAATACAATATTTGAAGAAATATTAATATTGAATTTTTATATTTTCACACATTCTTTATTAAAAAAATTAAACAAAATACAATTTTTATAATTTTCATTAAAAAGTAGAACGCCACGCGTCACCCATTATGTCGATCAGGTGTCACCCCGTCATTGTGAAGGGCGTCATAATCATCAACCCTCTCTCAAAGGGGTTGCAAATTATTATTTACCCCATATACGTCACTCGCTTGTTTGACTAAATTTAAATGCCCGCAATAATTTAGGATTATCCCGCGACACCCCTTTTATTTGTTGTATATTTATAATAGAACTTTTAGCGGCAATTTTTTATAGAATATTCGAGTGTGTAGAGTGTGTGTAGTAGTATCAAGGAAGCTTTGATGATGGGGCTAATGGTATAGTCCAGCATAGAACTGTTTAAGATGATTATGTTTATAAAAAGATGGCGATGTTTTAAGTTTACTCAAGTTGGAGAACTATTATAGGCCTCTTCAGCCTAATTACAGGATTTTGAAAAGAGAACGCTGTCCATCACCACACCCACAAAAAATACCGCTGTGTAATGACTTTTTCTGGCGAGATGAGAATGTGTACTGTGTGTGATAGTAGTATGTATCGTGGAGAGACGACTGACTCCCTTAAACATACAATAGATAATAGTTAACGCCCACGTTCAAGCACTCCTCTCGAACGGAGATTTTAAGAATCCAATTTTGAATAAGAATATTTTCATATCAATGCTAGAGAGAGTTAGAAGCACTTTGTATGCCGAATCCAGTCTCCACCTTAATGTCACAAAAAAAATGTATAACAGCAATTTCAATCCAATTTTTTTGATACAATCATTTGCGAGTACATTTGCTCTATGACGCAATAGGACATAATAGTGATAATTTGTACCAACTTTTAATAGACTAAGTTTTTGTTGTCTGCGGGCTGCGACCCTGAACTTGCTTAACCTTATTTTCTTAAAAGCTTGGCTATAAATAAATGTAGAGCCAAATAAATACGTTGTCTGTATTGCTATTGTGACCAACGCTATTGATTTTTTTTTAAATTAAGGCTGTACAAACCTTCATACCGACTAATAGATATTATTCCATTTTATAGTTTCAAGATATTTTAAAAATGCTTAGATTATTCGTAACCAATCTTGCTATATACAGATGATAATCTATAATCATTGTTTGACTGCTGAATTCTATAATAGTAACAAGTTCAATCAATATTGCAACTGGATTGGGCCGACGACTATACTTATAGCTCACTGTAGACCACATGATTATACTTACTTTTCAGATCGACAACGACATAATCTATATCTATACTAATAATAAGACGATAAATTCGTGTGTCTGTATATTGAATATATTTACGAAAAACTAACCGGGTAAAAATAGTATTAGAACACTTCAAGGTTTTTTTTCTCTGTCTGTTTGTCCGTTTGTTTGTTTGTCCAAGCTAATCTCCGAAACTACTCGAAGGATTCGAATGAAACTATTAGTGATGTATAAATACTAAGCCTGGTCAACATCAAGAATACTTTTTATTGCAGGAAAACCGCTCATTCCTAAGGGAAATTCAGTAATTATACTTTACCCGACGGATTTGAAAATTTGAAAGAATTATAATATACATATACGTTACGCAAACGAAGTTGCGGGCACTAGCTAGTACTATAATATAGTGGAAGGACAAGACTCAAACACTAATAGGCTTTAGAGTTGATCTGAAAATAGACAATGTTCAACATATTTAGACTAAATTAGACCTGCTTCTATTTTTATGCTCAATTTGAAGGCCAGACTATTTTGAGCTCTACTCTGATACCGTTTAACATCTTTCCGCTTCCGCACAATCAGTCATGCAAATACTTCAAAATGTATTTTTGCTGGTGGGTTGGTTGTCAAGATATGAAAGTGGGTATGTCATATTGTTACATATCCACATAGCCCCAGTATCACTACATAGTATAAAACAAAGTCACTTTCCGACTGTGTCATGTGATATTTATTTTTTAATTACAAAAAAGTTTCACTTAGAACGAGTATCAATCTGCGCGGGTCAATTAGTACATATAAAACTTTCTCTTGAATCACTCTGTCTATTAAAAAAACCCCATCAAAATCTGTTAAGTAATTTTAAAGATCTAAACAAACATATACAAGAAGGTGACTTTGTTTTATACTATGTAGTGATATTGTGGCTATGTGGATATGTAACAACATGACATACCTACTTTCATATCTTGACAACCAACCCACCAGCACCTAATGGGACTATAGAATGTTATTTAGTGCCAATCCCAGGGGTAAAAAAATAATAGCGAAAAAATTGAAAAACAGTAGAAGATAACTATTAATAGTAGCCAATGGACAGACGTCAAACAGGGATTAAAACACAGCGAGTGTGAAAAATAGCTACTGAGACCAAACAGAATCTCCCCCTTTTCAATGACTATCAACGACCTTCGTCTGCACAGCATTTCAAACCCTAAAGTTTAACACATAGAGTCGAATTTCCATTGTAGAGCAAATAGAGACATGTTTATAGTGTAATTGGATGTATCTAAGTTGGATTAAAGGAATTACAATTTGTTGGCAAATAAAAAACGTTCTACACAAAAACTGGATGGGGGAGCGTGCAGGTGCCGGCGTTAAAAAATATATGGGATTAAGTAGCGAGTCAAGTTGATCTGTGTTTTGTGTCGGAGACAATCGGGCGGAGGATAAATGATACGTACAAGTAATAAATGAATGAATTATTCTTTATTGTGTACACATAAATATAAACAGACAATCTTATAAGGTATGCTTAGTTCAGTACCCCTATTACGAGTTTACAAAACTATACTCGCTAACGACTATAGTAAATTGAATGTATGGAAACTGTAGCAGCGCCCCTGGCGGTTACTATACTTAACTAAATTTAGTATTACGAGTCGTTCTTACTTTACTATAGTGGTCATAGTTATAGTAAACTACACTACGGGAAGTAAGTTTTCATACAAAACGGTATTACGAGTCTCACTTTTGACAGTCGCTATCGACAATTACGATAACTACAGTAGTTAAGTAACTCACGGTGCTTTAATCTAGTGAGAAGTCACGTTTTCTTAATAATTTTCGTATTAACAAAAAAGAAATATGTCTAATATGTAAAAAATGTGTTTAATATGTTAAAAATACATACAGCATTAAGTTCCACAGAAAGAGTCACCCTTAAAGCCAAAGTAATTTATTTTGTATTGTTTATTAACAATATGAAATTTAACAACAAACCGTTCTTCTTCATATTATTTCTTTGTGTTAAAGTTTAATACTTGTTTTTCGTCAGAGGTGCGATAATTATTTTGAATTAAATAAATTTTATCATCTTTTAGGTACTGAGTGTTCTTTTATTTTATGCACATGGAGATCAGCGTGTAACTGGAGAGGCCAATCTCTTCTCGCAAGCAGCTATGAGCAATTATATGAAAGAAGTGACGGAGGCCTTACATTCTGCCACCATTATAAATATAGTTATAAACAAAATTGTTGTTTACAAACGAACTTGAAACTTGTGACAATTTGATATTTGTGTTACGCTGACATGTTAACGCACCGAGTTTAAGACGTATTCTAATTCCGCACGAGTATACCGCAATAATCTACTTCGCATGTTCGTCGGTTTATTTGAGCTTCACTCTTAACAACTTCATTCCAAACAG
>LUGF01016342.1:340912-354424 GCA_001625245.1 Calycopis cecrops | reverse complement strand
AAACGCGACAGCACAGCTGTCACTTCACGCCGGTCTCGTGTAAGCGAGAGGTACCCCGGTCGTGCCGGCCCAATTCGGCTGCATGCAAGCATACAGCGTGGCACTACCTCTTACTAAAATATATTGGTACCATCTGAAGAAAAACTCCCCCGACCACTACCTGCCAGGTCTACTCGGAAGTCGCTTAATCGACGTCGAATACAAGTAGGCCTTTGCAAACAAAATAGGCGTATTTGTGGCTAAATACCTTTCTGGAGGGAACAATGTGAATACGGGGACCCGACCCAGTTTATGGAGCATACTCCCATCCCCACTGTGTCCAAGGACCCGCACGACGATTTTCTCGCGGCCAATGATGCTGCTACAGCCGTGGCACAGTACTGGCCGCATATAATTTGATTGGCTGAACAGCTGACTGAAATAGAAGATGAAGATAGACAGACACGACTAAACAACATCTATACCTACATACATTATATCACACGCAAAACATAATCATTGAAACGAGAAAGTTCTTTTCTCATTTCTTTTAAAAGCTCTTTTGTAATTAGAGATTTACGTTCATAATAATAATAACAGCAATATAATATAGATATAAAGGTCGATCATGTACTCTCCAGTAACTGATATATCTACTTTTAAAAGCGCTACCACAAATGTTGCAATTCTGCACAACTCCGACTAGTTGTAATAAATGGTCGCTGGTGGTCGGACCTTAAGCCCATCACTCTTGTTGTCAAGCTGAACTCTTCTTTTATCCTCTGACTCCATCACCCTGATGTACAGAACGTCTCCAAAGTATTCCTCCACCACGTACTTCCATCGTAAAAGATCTATATCACAGCGCTACATGTGATTCGTTCCGCTTGCCACTCTACAGTTCAGAAAAAAAGACGTTCCTTGCTTTTCTGTCATCAACCACATGAGACATGGCCACACAATGTGAGTTGCTGCTTTAGATACACCTCTATTCCGCCGAAATTTGCTTGTCGCAGAACCTGATTTTCCAAGATACTGCGACCAACGTAAATAAATGCCTTCCATTTAAAATAGTAACAACAAACAGTCAAAGGTACATGCATGCATGTAGCCGAATTGAGTGTGCGCTACCAGGAAAGTACGTCTCGCTTTCACGAAACCGGCGTGACAGATGAGCTGTCGCGATTGGTGTGGAGTGTGAGTAGCCGGTGGCCCATGGAAGGAGGAGGAGGAAGGAGGGCGACGCGTCTATATAACTATGCCGATGTCTACGGGTGTCGGTATTCATGAAAATGACTACGTTTTCTAATTTACACCCTTATACCCTATATATATTAATATGAAAATTTTCAAACTTTACCATCATAAAGTGTTCGTTAGAGTAGGTACCGCTTTATACTGGTGTAATAAAGATGAAAGGTTAAAGTAATTCTACTTTTATTTGCCGTACTTTTGTCAAATAAAATAAATAACTGTATCCATTACAAGGAACACGCGAACATCAGAGTTTTGTAACTGAAATTTAGTATTTGAAAGACTGACAGACTTAGTAAGAGGTTGTGACACACTCCACGCATGACCGGGGCGGGGAGGTACCTCTGACTTCCACAAGACCGGCCGTGGCGTAAAGTGACAGCTGTGCTGTCGCGTTTCGTGTGGTGTGTAAGTAGCCGGTAGCCCATGAAGGTGGGAGGTGAAAGGAGGGCAGCGAATTTGCGTAGCATGCGGATGTCTATGGGCGTCGGTGGTCATGAAAATGGCTCCGACTGCTCGTTTGCCCCACTATACCATATTAAAAAAAAAAAAAAAAAAAAAGGAATTTCTTGCGCACCTGTTTATTAGCTAGTTGTATGATAAAGGCAATATAGATAATAGTTATCCAACTCATGCTGGCTCACATTAGTAATACTTAATGGGCACACTCATAGAGCCCGTGATAATACCAGATAAGTCTATATTCGATAAAAATCAAGGCTGAACAACATACAAATCTGGCGCATTTTCTATAGTAGGTATTTGGAGGTTTTTTTATAGCATAAGATGGCAAACGTAAATCGGGCTTTTTACATGACTACCTACGCAGATAGACATCCGCACAGATGCTATATTTGTTGCCCTCTATACTCCTCCCTCCTATATGGGCCACCGTCTACTTACACACCGTGCAAACGCGACAGCACTGCTGTCACTTTACGCCGGTGTCGTGTAAGCGAGAGGTACCTCAGTGAGGTACCTATCGTGCCTGCTCAATTCAGCTGTATGCATGCAGCATGGCACTACCTCTTTAATGATAAACGGGCACTTGGTCTTGTGATGAATACGATCGCATATTGGCAAACAGCGAAAAGAAACAGAGGTTAAGCAGATACGTTGCTTCATTCCACCCCAATGAGCCCACCAGACTCGCAAACCTTCGGTTTATTACGACAATAGTAATACAAGGGCGGCGGTGACAAATCCCACCATTGGATCTTTCAACGTTTTTTTCCTCCCGAAACAGGATATACCTACACACATGCTTATAAAGTTAAAAGACTGCCTTGTCAGTCTAGCGGCCACCAAGTAGGTACAATTTTAGATTATGTGGTCACAGATTTTATTTGTATGTCATGCGAATCTGTAATACGGATATTGCATATACATGATACCAACTTAAAGTGACAGCAGTGCGGTCGCGTTTCGCGAGTTGTGGAAGTAGCTGGTGGCCCATGGAGGGGGGGGGGGGGGGGAAGAAGAAAAGAAAGAAAGAAAGAAAAACATTTATTTGACCACAACACAAAAGACACACAATAATTTAGAGACTAAACAATAAAATAAGCATTGTGCATAATAGGAGGATAATGCATAAGAATAAGCTCTAGGCGGATATCTATTATCTATGGGCGTTAGTGGCTATAAACATGACTTCGATTGCTCTTTTGCCCTCTTATGCAATAAAAAACCGGCCAAGTGCGAGTCGGACTCGCGCACGAAGGGTTCCGTACCATTATCTACGAAAACGGGAGCTTATCTTTTGTATGGGAGCAAAAAAATCACGTTTATTGTATGGGGGCTCCCTTAAATATTCATATTATTGAATTTTTTTGTATTTGTTGTTATAGCGGCAACAGAAATACACCATCTGTGACATTTTCATAAATTTTTTTCAACATTTCAACTGTCTAACTATCATAGTTCATGAGACAGACGGACGGACGGACGGACATCGGAGCCTTAGTAATAGGGTCCCGTTTTTACCCTTTGGGTACGGAACCCTAAAAAAAGGACTGCAGTGCTCTCTTCGAGCCTCAGAGAACGAACGCGCGGTGATGATGGTGAATTAACATAACACGCGCCAAATTTTCCAGGAGATATTTTCTTGTATCGATTTTCCGGATTCGAACACCTGTGCCCAGACATGTGGGCGTGGCTTGCTCGTGATTGGCCGATCTGTGAGGGGGCGTGGCCTGGAGCAGATGCTGTGCGATAACAGATGCGATCTCAATAAACACCGTTTACGATTCAAGTGATGAGTGTTTTATCAAACTGTATTTCACGCATTCTAGACCAGTTGTTCTTCACGGTTTTACCGGCGCTAATCATATTTTAATCCCTTATCGACGCTGATACCGATAGAGAATCTAAAGTAAAAAGGCCTTAAAATGTTCATGATCCTGTTTCCTTTTTGATGATGTTTTCTAGGCCCTAGGCAGCACCGGGTCCAGGTGGGACCTTAAAGATAGCTGCAGCAGCAGGCCCAGTAAGGCTTAGCGGCCTCAAGATCATTTTTGTACCCATAAAAGGACCCTATTATTGAACTCCAAGCCCCAGGCCCCGGCAAAGCCTCCTGCGTCATACCTGCCTGTAGGAAAAAAAATTGACTGCTCCAGTAGTTTGGCAATACGTTGCCAGATCATCTACTAAAATATAGTAAAATATAGATTTTATTGCAGCTGAATTTAACCAGTAAGACTGAAGAGATATCTCTCTCCATCTCTCCCCCCCCCCTCTCTCTCTCTCTCTGAAGTGACAGTCGTTCATTTGGTTTTTGTGTTTCTGCTGGTTATTGGAGGAGAGAAAAAAAGACAATATATATGCATGACAATTATGCAGAGAGTATGACTTCGTTGGCCTCGTTACAGATATAAAAAAAATAGAAAACAGTGAAAAAATATGAACTCAAGCTCATAAAAGCCAATAAAATCTCATTTATATAAGTACAGAGAAGAGAATATACTAGTGTGTTTGTAAATGAAATTATAGAGAATGAAGTACCTATGTAGAGTCCAAAATATACTTTGCATGATGCAGGATGGGATATACGCCATATCACACAAATAGATAATGAGACAGCCAGAGAACCAGAGCCTTTGTCCGAACGAAAGTTACACACATATACTGGTATAACACACTTACCTCCGTAACTTCAGAATCAATCTTGATGAAATTATAATAAAGTTTATATTCACACATTCACTTTTAGGGATAGGATAAGTTTTAACTCAATTAATATTATAATTTCTGAAAGTTCGATATAGGAACCTACAGTGCATAGGGCCTAGGGGTTTATTTTAAGAAGAGAAGAAAAAACAGAAAAATGAATGCCAGGACTTGTATGACCACGGAGCTCAGTCTTTAACTCTCCGTTCGCAGGCAGTGCCAGACTATAAACTAGAGACTAACTTGAGACTCAGCGCTTGGTTTGAAACTACAGTCTACGTCTCCATCCTTTTTTTGTTTTTTTTTATATCATTGGAGGCAAACGAGCAGTTAGGTCACCTGATGTAAAGTGATCACCAACGCCCACAGACATCCGTAACACCAGAGGTCTAACAGATGCGTTGCCGACCTTTGAGGAAAGAATAAGCTCTTTTATCTCTTTTATCCTACTTTACTACAAATATATATCTACATATTTAAATACTCGTGTCGCAATGTTAGTTGCCATACTCCGATACGGCTCGACCGATTCTCATGGAATTTGCGTGCATATTGGGTAAGTTTGAGAATGGATGGAGAATCCAACATCTATTTTTATCTCAATATTTCCACGGCATTGTCTTACATGGGCGAAACCGCAGAGCCTAGCTAGTAATATATAGTTGATGTTTATGAACTGTAGCAATACCTTATAATATGTTATACTTATTCTTACCTCAAAGGTCGGCAAAGCATATGTTAGACTTCTGATGTTACGGATGTCTGTGGGCGTTGGTGATCACTTTACATCCGGTGACCCAACTGCTCGTTTGCCTCCTATGCTATAAAAAAAACCTGTCCAAGAAGTATCATCTTTTACACGCACTTTTATTTTATTCCAAAACAAATATATATTCTTATACTTATATTAAACACTCAAATGCGATGTAAGTTTTTATTGAGAACGTGGTACAAGCGTCGGCCCGCCCTCTCAGAGGGTCGGCCATCCCCTCGCAGACGCAATAAAAGCAGAGGGATGCTGGTATCTGGACCAGTGCACGTCTGTGTTCCGTAGTGATCTTAATACATGTGGCTAGTGTTTACAGTTTCAATATTCAGTGTATGAATATTCTCTTCGAAATTATAATATTCATGATAGAGACGATATTAATTTAAAAAGTAAGTGTTTTTATTTCATGCATGCTATGGTATTAGTATAACATGATATCAATATGTATCGCCTAAAAATTCCATATACTTAAAAATTTTAAGGAGGTAATGCCATGCTACATTTCAGCCGCAATGAGCCGACACGAAAAAGGTACCTCTCGCTGCCAAGTAAGTTATGCTGACCGCTTTCGTAAATGTACATTACAGTGGGCACAAGTGCGTTGTGCACTGAGCTACGTACGCCGTTGACTAGTACTACGAACGTAGACAAATGCTGCATTTATTGGAAGGTCTTATAATAGCTTTCCCCGATTTCTGGCTGAGCTGCACTTAAAATGTCGATTATGGTCTCATTTCGATGAACTCTAGTTGCATTTGTACAGAAAATTAAAAAAGGAAATGAAATTTAAACAGAATATAGCAAAATAAATTTGGTAACGAAAAAGGACTGTCAACTGAACTAAAAACAAAAAAAACTGTATTAAAAACTATATGAAATTAAAAACTTGAAACTGGTATAGGTACTATATGACATTTAAAATATTACATTATTGGATGTTTCGCACGAATTTAACTCCGGAAATGTGGATTACATTTATTAATATTATTTTTTCTGCGGGTAATTCGCATGAAGGCAAGAAGTTTCATTTAATAACCCTTCGATAGTTTCCAAAGATATTGATTAAACCTGAAAGTTTCGCTGACATCCTGCGTTATTATTCTAAGCATCCAGCTAATTATCACATAAGTTGATTGACTCCTCTCTTTTCTCAATTTCTTCGAATCCTTGAACCTGGGTATATTAAGATAGAAGACTTGTAAGAGGAAAGATTTCCAATCTACAACATGTCCAGATCGAGCTTAACTCACCAGTTTTTTTGCAACCTGGAAAAACGCATTTAAGAACCGGCTGAGATCCCATAGTGTATGGGACTCGCGGCACGTGGTTATGCCGAATACCCACTAAAACCATCGCGAGTGCCGTCAGTGTCGCCTTTGGCGAGGTGCTGCCGAACTGCTATTATCAGGGCACCTTGACAGCTAATCAATCCACTAAGATCACCGACAACAACTCCACACAGTCCAGAAACCGCTGCAATAGCATCTACTGCACCTGCTATTTGTCTCTTCTACTTATACAAACGGTTACCCTCTATCCTCTAGGTTCAATTGGTTTCGACCAAGATGTCTGTGTTTGAATTTACCTTGGACTATTAAGGCTTACCAATACTAGTGGTTCGGTGGTACTACTAGTGGTGGACCTTGGTGAAGAACTTCACCACCTGTGGCATAACATGAACTAATCTTATTTGTGGTCGGGGTAGCAGCGAGAGTATTTTCTTTCGGCTGCCTTTCAAAGGCTTGCGAAAGTAACGTCTTTTCGGGCAGTGTCTTAAATCTCTTCTTTCCAATGAATTAAGAAGTACAAGAAAATTGTGTTAGAGCTTTTCTGTTTCAGGGCCCTTTCTGACCTGGGGGCCCTATACGCCGTGGCATTTTGCAGTTACTCCACACTTATTCGGGTTTCGCTAGGCCCGTTAGGCCATTGGCAAGAGCCCATTTCATCCACTCATAGAATTTTGTAGGTAAATCAATGCGGATCCGAGTTTATATAATCGAAGCTATCTCAAATCGAGATTGATAAACAGACTTATTTTTATCACAGTCTTATCAAAAACTTTCTAACGATGCTAGTTATTGATATAAATATTTCGATTGATTATAAAAATATATTTTGTAAGTAGGTATCTAATGTTTGTGGGATTTCATCGCAAGCTATCACTAGGAATCCCACAAATCATACTTAAATGCCATGCCAACTAGGCATTTCGCTAACCAATAAAATAGATCTTTTAAAGGGGTTAAATAATAATTAAAACGATGAAAATAAAAAGAAGAACTTTTTTATTAATTCAAACAATTATCACAATTATGAATGGAAGATTTATGTACTGAGTGCATTAGATTATTATGATAATGATAAAAAAAACATTTTGCGCAGAACTTATTATGCATAGAAACATTGTTGCATAACTCACTATAGAACATAGATTGCTAGGTACAAAATATAGGTATTTTACAAAATGTCCTATCTGTTTTTTTTATTTCTAACTTTATTTAGGAGCTTTTAGCGTACCTAAACGCTACGCCAGCTTCATCGCGACTTGTTATAACAGTTTTCATGTATCTTAGTTATTTCTTACGTGTAAACATTTAAAATTAAAGTTATGTAAATTACTAAAATTGACATCTTCAGGTAAACTTAACAAACTAAAAACTAAACAAATATCTAAATACTTGACTTTTAACTTTGCCACCAAAGTAACTTTGGACATGAATCAGTTGTACCTATATGATTCAATCTTCACATACCCTCAACGAGTTTACTAAATCTTCAGTAACGCCACAATGTGGAAAATTAAGTGACTATCTTACGCATAAGAAATAAAACTGATGAAATGTGTCCTGTTCTTATCCTAAATATCGTAACTAACTTACATCTCATCAAGCCCAAGGATAAACCAAGGTTTCATTTGACTTTGACGTTGCACAATCTTATTATATCAAATTCCCTTTTCCTTGGATCTTTCATTAAAATACTCCTTCCATAAATCGAAACAGTAATTTATATTTATAAAAACCTTTAAAAAAAATTGTGTCAATTTCATTGTCTGAATAAATTGCCATTTTAGCTAACCTCTATTTCAACCGAGTAGTTTTTTGGATTGAATAAGAAAAATCACAAATTAAATAATAAGTAGTAATTAGTTATTAATTGCTTGATTAAATAAAAAAAATAAGTTTTTTACTGAGTCATAATATTACAATTTTTAATATTAATTTCATATTTCACATTATAAAATGTAGGTAATAAATATTTAATTAACTATGATTTTACCTAGTCAAAACACATCAACCTAACACGGTACTATAACTAAGGTAACTAAGGTAAGGCGTAAAAATTATCACACATTATATCGCAAGAAGTCAACTCGGGGGTGTATTCTCAATCGATTCGACACGGTTACCGAACATGATTCGATTATTTGGGGGTCGCGCTATAAAAAGAATAAATACGGATTTATTATCCCCTAAAGAGCGTGCTTAGTGTGAGGTGCGAACGCGGGATGTATTATTTATCCCACTTGCGCCCGCGGCCGGCAAATTTGATTTTCTCTGAATCAAAATAAAGGCCCGAAGGTATAAAGGGTTGATCTTCGCTCGCTATTTTTCTTCGGCTAGAATAAATATGTCTTGGCGTTAAGTACCAGATGCCGTGCGATTATAAACCACCTATAATATCTGTGCACTGTGGACTTGTGCTACAGGTTTTTTTTTTACCCGCCAAAATCCATTATCGACACCAGACCGGCTCGGGAGCTGCGGACATGTAGTGTCCGACTCGCACGGACTAAAAAACCGGGGTGTTTCTCGTGCCGCTCAATGGCGGGAGTATGGGGAGTCTGGTGGCATTCTTCCGCGTCTACTTGTACTACGCGTACTAGACAACGGAAATATATTTAAGGGCGAGCACACACGATACTTTTCGCAGCGGCGCGGCGACCGGCAATCATTGATGGTGCATCACAATTTAACGACTCTCTGCGTTCAGTCGCGGTATCGGAATCGCGCGATTTAGTGACGGGTCCGATGCGCGATACGTAATACTTGCAGTCGCTGTGCCACTAAATCGCCGCGTTCGGCATTTTTAAGTATGCGCTAGGGAGCGTCTGGTTGCTGCATTCGGTTCTTAAAAGCGTCTAAATCGCCGACGTAGCATGTGTGAGGTGGCTTTAATATAAAAAGTAATAACATATTTAATAAAACTCAAATATGAATAAATCAGTAGTGATGACAAGTCCATTTTTTATCGTATGACAAACGAGCATGCTGTCCATGTGATGATAAGGATATCACACCACTCTTTCCTATCTCTCTTATTGGTTGGGACATGACTAATCCTTTTAAACCGAGGTGTTTTGAGCGTATGATGTTGAGAATGTGTCTAATTTTATATGCACTGGTTATATATTTTAGTCTTCTCGAATTCAGCCGAAATATGCTTGATCATATAATGACTTTTAAGGGATTTCACCTGCTTTGATGTTAGTGTCTATGAGCTATCATAGAGATTTAGCAAGAGACCACACAGCATGTTTGCATTAGGCCGGCACGACCGGGAAGGTATCTCTCGCTTACACGAGACCGGCGTAAAGGGACAGCCGTGACGTTTCATGTGGCGTAGACACGTGGCGTCGGTAGCCAAGAAAATGGCTCCGGCTTCACGTTTGCCCCCCTATATCCACCATATAAAAAAAGATATGGTATTGTCTAAAATACAGTGGTTCATGGGTGATACCTACCTACCTCTGGAGTGACCGTCTTTACGCCCAAAACAAAACATGAATGTTTTCATATAATTATTTTCATGCAGAATTTCCTTCTTCCTTCCCTCCTTCATGAAGCATAGCTAGAACAATAGAGAGAGCGAGAGGAATATTTCTCTCTTTCTCTCGCAGTTTATTGAAGAAGTAGCACATCACTGCTGCCTACCTGAATGCCGCAAGGCAGCAGTTACTTCTTATAAAATACCTTACGTGAAACCGTTATAATAAGCATTTTTGGATTCTGAATATTTACGGAGCTAATTTAGTTTTAACTATTTGTAGACACAAAATGAAAAGTTGGCTGGAGACTTCGAGCAGTATGGAAGATGGGCTCACCTGTATGTTGGCCGAGCCTAGGGAAGCACTTCTACCTATAACAGGTAGAGAAAACTTGGCACCAAGAAAAAGGTAAATATCTTTTAAGGCAAAATGAGCTTTAAAGGAGACGGTCCAAAATTGTATGAGCCCTGGGTGTACTCTTGTACAGTTAATGGCATAAAGGAAATACAATTTGACCAACATTTGCATAGTTTAAATCATGGATACGTCTTTATTTCAGACGCCCAATAAATATAATCTTTCCACACTAAGCAACTCTATGACAATAATAACAATGGCCTCTTGCTTAGAACTCTGACGTTGACGTATCTGTCAAACAATTGACATTGCAAGTCCATCAATCGGCCTCGAATTACAGCATTTTTAAAGTTAAATATAAATAAAGTATTTGATTTTAAAAATACTGTGATCAAACAATGATGATGAAACCTCATGGGATAAACTTTTTTAGTATCACAGAATAATATAACACTTGTGTTGAAACGCGCCATCTTGACAAGTGTTGTCATTTAAAAGTAAAACTTGAATTTTTAGATGTTTCGTGCATTTTATTTCGTGAGTTCAACGAACTTAATGTATTTTTTTTTAATTCTATGTATTTTTCTTTATTTATTGTTATCTGTACAAGAGTACACCTGAAATGGACCGACTCCTTTGTCAATCTGTGCTCACGTATATTTAAAATGTATTGTTCGAAAATTATTAATTATCATACTTTTTTATGTGTTTTGTTTTTTTTGTATGTTAACAAAATACGACATCGTGCTATGGTCGTCACTATTTTTGACGTTTCCGTCGATTTATGAAATACACGGAATAGATAAATGACCTCATTTATCTATTTCGTGAATCAGTACCACTCAATAAATATCAAAGTTATTTTCACTTTCCTTCCTTCCTTGGAATACTTCGTATGGTCTTAATTCCCAAAAAATGGTTTTCTTGGTATTTTACGCAGGTGAAACCACGGGGTATAATAATAATAAATAGGTAGTAATAGTAAATGCTAAAGCAGAACATGGAGGCATCAAAATAAATGGTGAAAGGATTTACAGCATCCGTTTTGCAAATGATATTGCTGCCCTCGCAGACACCAAAGATGTCTTGGAAAACTTAGTAAATAAAATGGATTTAGCATTTCAACAGATAGGTTTCAAAATAAACAAACCCAAAACAATGATAATAGCTAGGAAAACACCTACTAGAGGACAATTAATAACACTTAACAGCAGTAAGATAGAGGACGTGATTAAATTTCGATACCTAGGCACCCTCATTTGTAACGACTCTAGAGCCACAATAGGCATTATATCCCGAATATATATAGTCCGGTCAATTTAGACATAAAAAAGTGGTAAAGTAACAAATATTCCCGGAAAGCCAAATTTTGGTGGAGACCTATAGTTTACCATTACAAATCAAGTTTTAAAAGTCCCCATCGATCCTATGTGTGCTTAAAAAGTTATTCGAGGTCAAAGGTCAAAATTTGAGGTTTTTTGGATTTTGCTTGAAAACAGTAAGTTTTATCAAAAAAAACTTTTAACCAAAGTTGTAGATCTTAAAATTATCTACAAAAATGGTATCAATTATTTTTTCCTAACAGTTACCATTGCTGAGATATCGCGATTCTAAGAGTCATATAAGAGTCATATAATAGTCATGACTAATATGGCCAAAGCAGCGTTTAATTCAAAGAAAAACGTCTTTACATCCAAAAAAATGAAGACACAAAAAATAGGTTTATTTTAAATGTTATGTATGGAGCATAGCTCTGTACGGAAGCGAGGCATGGACGTTACTGAGAAGTTAGGCAGACACTGGAGACTTTAATTAGAAATATTACCTAATTGTAGGCCTTTCCACCCTGAAGATTGTAGAGACAGTCTTGATTAATATCCTCTTAGCGATCGCTTGTTCAATCTTGTCCTTTGAGAGAGTAAAGGGTAGAGCCATTGTACCTTTAAAACCAAATGTTGCAGTTTCTTCAGAAGAATAGGAGTAGAGACCTCTCGCTCAAATAATACCAGCTTAGAGCAATGTTGTCGCGTTTCCTGTGGTTTGTGAGAATGTGGCTCATGATGGGGATTGGGGGTAACATGCAACGCATGTCTTAAAGCATGCGGGGAAAAGGTAGCAGTACACTGATCTTGTAATAATGACTCGAGCAAAACAAAACGTTATCAAATTTCCTCGAAACGAAAAAATTCGTACAATTTTCTTTATATTGTTTATTTCTTTCGCGATAACGATAGGATATGAAATAATCTGATACCTTGTACGTGCTTCGACAATGTTAATTCAAATTTATCCATGACCTAGTAATACAAAACACGATATAAGTATATAGTGACTGCTATGCTGTCGCGTTTCGTACGTATAAAAAGTATCTTGTGGATCCATGGAGGAGAGAGGAGAAATGAGGGCAACGTATCTGTGTAACCTTTGTGCGGATGTCTGTGGGCGTCGGCAGTCATAAAAATAGCTCCGACTTCATTGAACTCTTGTATAAAAAGAAAGTGGCGAATAACTTGTGATCAAGTGTTATAATTACGTCTGAAATGTTAATCACTTACACTGTAACAATCTGTGGTAATTTCGCGCGTGGTGATAATGGATTGATTATTTTGATTGATCGCAAGTGTTTCATATCATCATCAGTATTGTCATCATAATTATCATCTATCTCCTACTGTGCTTTATTTATTTGTGGTTGTTTTTATATATATCTCTCTGTCTGAGCTCCGCGGTTTCACCCCTGCATGTTTCGGTCCCGCCGAGATGAAAAATATATGTTGGCCGATTATCAGACCTACTCGAAAAGCACACAAAATTTTATGAGAATCGGTGTCGCCGTTTTTGAGGAGTATAGTAAGTAACATTGTGACACGAGAATTTTATATATTAGATATAAAATTCTCGCGTCACAGTTTTCGTTGCCATACTCCTTCGAAACGGCTTGACCGATTCTCATGAAATTTTGTGAGCATATTTAGTAGGTCTGAGAATCGGCCAACATCTATTTTTCATCCTGATATTCCCACGGGATCGAAAGTTACGCGGGTGAAACCCCGGGGCGCTGCCATATATATATATATATAAACTAGCCGGAGTAAGTATTAGCCAGTCCACGCCCTCTTTGTTGGGTCGTTCCTCCTCCTCCCCCTTCTGCCACCGGATACTTGCACATACGATAGCACAGCTGTTGCTTAACGCCAGTACCGTGTAAGCGAGAGGCACT
>LUGF01016342.1:298898-340374 GCA_001625245.1 Calycopis cecrops | reverse complement strand
TAGCACAGCTGTTGCTTAACGCCGGCACCGTGTAAGCGAGAGGCACTTCACGATTTAGCTGCAATGCAGCGTGCCACTTTTACAAAGACATTGTACCTACCAAATAAAACTGTTTTTTTTTATTTGCAGCCTTTTAATTATATTGATATTGATGATATACTAATATTGGTATTTTAGCTGTAGATACTTACGCCTTAACACTTAACATTTCATATTTCTTCCAGAGACAGAACATTAGAGCCATGCGCACTCTCCGAAGAGGCGTATCTCTCTGGATCCAGCTCTCCGTGCGCCGGTCTCTCCCGCGAGGAGAGAAGGAGAAGAAGACGAGCCACGCTGAAGTACAGAACAGCTCACGCAACAAGAGAGAGGATACGGGTAGAGGCTTTCAACGCTGCCTTTGCTTCTCTCAGGCGGTTGCTACCCACCTTGCCGCCTGACAAGAAACTGTCGAAGATCGAAATACTGCGACTCGCCATATGTTATATCGCTTATCTCAATCACGTTTTAGACGCTTAAGCAACAACGAAAAAGCTTTTTATCACGCTTTTGGTTTTAATTAGAGCGCTGTGTCTACAGCAACATGAAAAGAAAAGAAAAAACAGCAGATGTTGCCCTTTTCTTAGCGAAGTGAGATGTTGCAGTTTTTCTCAAACTTACTCATGTCTAATACATAATATAGCAAGCAAGTCTAATAGAGCTGTTATCTTACTGATGTAGAATAACTATAAAATACTAGCGGTGGCCAGTGTTTTCGGTGTAAAGTTAGGTAACCATGGATTTTGGGGTCGAAATGTATTTTATTGTTATTTCAGATTTTATTCTTTAACTGAGGCCTTTTTTATCCAAATCCATTAAATAGTAGCTTTTATTTAAAAAGATAACAAACATTCATACAATTTACATATTTATTCTCAGCATCTCTTCTAATGCATTTGCTTCTAAAACAAACATCTTTCAGTTTCAATATAATTTTGCTGCATATTCCTACATACTTATAAAATGCTTCAGTCTAATCTCCTATACAATACGATAAGCAGTAAGCTTGTAGCGTGTTCTATAATCTAGTCGCTAGGTATTTAGTTTAGTGACAGTTTTTGTTAATCTGTATTATATTTTTATCTAAATCATAATTAATTAATTCCGTTGCGATAAAGTGATTTATGTTTATGTAAAAAAGCGCGTGTATATAATGTTGAAACCTAATGTAATGTACATAAATACGATAATGTTAAAAGATAATTACATTGTAGCTTGATTGGACGACGCAAAACTAGGAGGTACATCTCACCAACATGATCTCTATGCTGTTGCTTCGTGCGTTTGTGAGTCTCATGACACAAACGCACGAAGCGTTAGTTTGGGACGGAGGCATGCAACATATGCATAAATATATTTTTTTTCGGACCTAAACTTTTGCTGTCGAAGCGAAGAGAAGCCCAATACAGTTGCATTGGATTGCTACGAGTGCTCGTCGGGCGACGAAATTGGAATGTCTTTGCTTCGGCTTACCTTTGTATAAGAAGAAAATTTACCTCATATTCTCTTCAAGAATCGATTCTTACAGTCTTGTATTGTATAGTTGTATCAGGGGAAATAAATAGGCGCATTACTATATTAAACATTATATATATTTAAATAATATCAGTTTAGTGCAATATAGAATAAATAACATTAAAAGATCTTATTACTATTCATGCAGAGTTTTATTTGCTATCTAATCTATATCAAGCTATTTTCTGTATTTGATGCCATTGAGATAACTTAAAAGAACCGGCAAGAATACCATGCCATGAAGGAAACCTAAAACTACTAAACTAAATAACATTCTGAAGAATAGAACTTCGATGATTTCGGTATATGAAAAATACAAAACAACAATTGGAATATTTGTAAATGTTATACCAGTTATGATAGTTGCTCCTACTCGTCTGATGGCATCATGAACTTTATCCTTCGGTGGAGCCTCACTTGTAGCATATGCGTATATAAGATGGCTACAAAACTCAACAGATATACCTATAGATACAATCAAATTAATACACGAAACTGGATTCAATTGAACATTCCAGATGTACATCATACCCATCATATCAACAACCACCATAATAACACATACAATCAAAGCAAAAGATAACATTATATTAAAACCAGTTGCTACTAAGTTGATAACTAATGTACCAGCAAGGCAATATGCTATAAATTTGAGAGTATCCAGCCAAGTCGTGAGATATTGCTCAAAATAGACGTAGAAAACAGAGTATGGGAACACTTCCACGTCTAACCCAGTCTTCTCTCTGACGGTAGCTGTTATCGAATCGCTAATCTCATATCCGTTTCTGACTGCGGCTATAAAGTCCCCTGAAGTTTTCAATGTAGAGTGATATGCCATGAAAGCCGAGTCGTGTACAATGGCTCGTCCGTCGGAATCTAATACATAGTTCACATGACTGTAGTAGCTAGCTAAGCCACCCTTAGTACAGGTATCAGTTGGCTCGTCTTGAAGGAAGAAAGGTATATACTGATAAAATGCTTCACTATCAGGTCTTAATCCATTAGCATATTCTCCTCTACCTATTGAACAATAGGAACATTCTGGGTCATTGCTAGTGCTGGGACAGAAACTTCCATCGGTAACGTTATATTTACAACATACCCCAGAAGAACTAGCCCAGTCAAAGAAATCATCTAACCACGAGTTGGAACTCCTACTTATATACGTTATGTCACTATATTGTGAGGCTAAGAATATCTGCGTAGCTAAGGAATCATCGCGACACATTTGACTGCCACAAATTACATTTTGATGCTCTGTGTTGGTATAATCCAGACCACCCTTAACAACAAAGTACACTGGTACTCCAATAACTAACAATTCATTTACAGCAACTAAATATCTATACACGTAGGAATCTTGTGGTAAAGCCATTTCTTGTTCCAAACCTATGTCTAACTGAGGTATTAAAATAATGCTTATTGAAAATAACGCCATAAATATGATTGCAACTATAATTTTGACTCGCCAATTTAGAAGAAACTCAGAGTAAGGCTTCATAAGTTTTTGAAAAAGTCCCTGATACGGCCGCTCATTTTCCAGTGTCTCTTCATCGTTTGACACATTTTTTTGGATGCAACACAAAAGATCAAATCTATTTTGTTTTTCTCTATTGTAGTCAATTGCTAATATAGCAACAACTGTAGTTATTTGGAAAATAAAAAGAAACACTAACGACAACGCTGCAGATAAAGCAAATGTCCGAACTGCAGGGATATTTGACAGAGTTCCAACAGCAAAACAAGTTATTTGAGTGACTGAAGAAACAAACAACGACGGTCCTATTTTACTCATCATCTTAGAAAATACAAAACACTTTTTCTCTTTAAAACTAAAATCTTCACTGTAATCATCATAATCTTTTAAAGTACTTTCTACTTCCTGTATGGTATTTACCATTAAGAAAACGTTGTCAATACCAACCGCTAAAATGAAAAATGGTATCACATTAACTGCTAATAAAGTTACAGTAATTTGCGCAAATCCCAAAACACCTAATGCACAAAGAATAGCAACTAAAACTACGATTATTGAAGCGATAGCCACTACAACTTTGCTATCAATTAAACAAGTTTTAAATCTTCTAATATTTCCCAAGGCAAACATGACATAAATAAACATAAGTACATAACTTATAACTATTGGTATAACTTCCGCCTCCGAAACTCTTTGAAGTTCGTCTTCGAGGGATCTTTCAGCACCAAAAGCTACTTCTATATAATCCGACTTCCGATTAGCCTCGTAGTCATGCATTAATTCCAGAAATTTACCCTCCCACTCTATAATTGGAGCTAAATCCTCTTCATTTAACTGATTATTAATTGGAAAATTTAAAATTAATGTATTGGCTAGTAATATATTATCTTCATATCCTCCCACTATAGTTTCTGGATCAGCACCTCCACCCCATTCCGCCGTACAACCAAACAAAAGATAATTATTTAAACAATTTTGGATTTGGGTTAAATACGTTTCGTTATTTATTACTCTGTCAGGAAAGAAGGTACCTACTGACATTGTGGCGCATTCTTCTATCCTTTGTTCAGCACCTCTCGCCCGTAGAGGCGCGAAACATACATTTTCTAATTTAACAGAATTATCGTCTCTGCCTATATTGATAATAGCATCCTCTAGTCTTATTAATTCTTCGATTGCTTCAACTCTATAAGCTGGGCCGTAAGTATTATTATTTACCATAAAATTATCTAGTTTCACCGTTAAAAATACTTGAGAAGCACGATAAAAAGGTCCAAATCGAGAGTTAAAATAATTAAGTTCTTGTCTTGAACGAGTATTAATGTCAGACCAAAGTTCAAGAGGAGAAATAGTGGTGGTAATCTGCATTACACCAAGCAACATCCCAAACGCAATCCAACTGGTTATCATAATAATTAAAACAGGATTCCCTGAAGAAAAGGCTCCTACATTTCCAAAAACTTTTTGAAGTATTTTTATGACTGCATTCACTTCATACGTATAATTTTTATCGTTTTCGTTTGATTCACTTCTCAATCTTTTGTATTCAAATACAGCTAGGATAGTGAATATTGCAACAGTAAGAACAAAAACTGTTATTCCAACACCAAAGCCAATACAATGTACTGAAAATACTGTGCATATTTCTGGCAATGTAGGCTCGTTACCAACAGGGCAGGTCGCAATACAATCAATGCAGCTGCATGGTATGTCACCGTCTTCGGTTTCATGGCACAGGGGAGCTACTGCATTCATCGAATCTTCCTCTGTAGGCCATCGTAAGAAGTTGATTTGGACCGGTGCTAAAGGATTTTGCGACTGGTCTCCCGTAAATCCTAACCAGGCGTCGGGATCGCATACTTGTGCATTTCCACACATAAGATTAATAGCTGGCATACCGGTCTGAGGGACGATTACACTAGCACAAGAATTATATGCGTTTATCATATATTCTTCGTATACTCTGTAATTTATTTCGTCTACGTATTCGATTCCATTAGGATCTGTTTCAACCATAACCTCAATAAATCTATCTTGATTCGGGGAACAATACATTTCACAAATTTGCCTAACGAAGTTTCTCATACACCTTGGGCATCTTCCAAATATACCATCGGCTACAAGCAAGCTCTCCTCATGATATTTTAATTGATTAAGGTCACAGCATGCAACAATATCATCATCGTCCTTTCTGTTCCCTTCTTCATCGTATAATAAAATAGGACATCTATTTTCAACCAACGCCAAAACTTCAATCCTTTCGTCGGGCGTTAGTCCTTGAAGTAGACTTGGTGCTTCTTCGTTATAACTGCATGGCTTGGGAAATCCACCGACTTGTGTACAATGACTATGCATAAGGCATTTTGCAGAAACACACACTGCACTAAGAGAAACTATTAGAAATATGCTATAAATGTACGCCATGATGAATTAGTTGTTCATATTATTTTTATATAATTTTTCTAAGATACATATTTCTCTAATATAAATCTAACTTTATCCACAGTGTCTTAGAGATAAACGGTTTATGGCTTACTAATAAATAATAAAATTCAAATATCCCTTTATACCGACACTGATTTGATATCGTATCGCAAGCTAATGAAGGCGAAAGATAAGTTTTGGTACATTTTAATTAATCTCTGACTCGTGTAATTACGTATAAATATTGTTCACATGCGCTCTCCCTCTGTCAACATAACTCCCTTGAGATCTCCCAGCTCTCTTTATCGCTGTTTTATTGCCATTGCATTTTCCGATTTCGATTTCACCAGCCTAAGTATAATTTCCATTAATAATAAAATCTTTCAAAGGGACGATTTTTTATATCTAGTAGGAATCACAATGATCTAAAGTAACAAATAAATATACGTGTGAAATAAATAGTAGATACTTGCTAGATTGTTGAAAGTTTTGTCGCAGTACCAGGGATACTTATCTGAATATTAAAAAATATTAGAAATATATAATTAGCACATACCTTTGCAGTGTTAAGCTCTTTTACGTTTAATAACGGCGTGAAGCGATGTGTACGCTGTCGCTCTTCGTATAGTTTTTCATCGTCGTTGTAGCCATGAAGTTCCTGGAGTAAAGAGGGTAACACAGATTTTATACACACTTCCAAGTGAGTGGCATATAGACTTCTGCTTGCCATCAAATTAACAAATTGGTTCTGCTACTTATCTTGTCTTCTTTCTTCTGTTTCTGCTTTGAGTGCTGTAAGAAAAACAAAAGTAGCCACAGATAATTGCGAAGTATGTTTAGATGAACTACGATCATCTTAAACAAAAATCGATACAATCTTACTAATATTATAAAAGCGGAAGCTATAGGTGCAAAAACCCACTGAACGTAAATGGCTGAAATTTCGCGCAGCTTTATTCTGGGATGAGACAAAATACTTTTCATCCAGAAAAAAAATAGGATAGAATTTATGCGGGTTATGATGATAATATTTAATAAATACCCGTACCAACAGGATCATGAACTATTTAGGGCCCATAAAGAAGGCACTAACATCTTAAATATTAAAGGGAAATGGGAAGAAATAATACATTTTTGAACTTAAATATAATTATATTAACAAACTATGTACACAGTAAAATAATATCATAATTATGTGCAAACAATAAAATACAGTATAAAATAATATTAAAAGATCTTACATTTACTAATTAATGCAGTGTTATTATACCTAAATACTTAATTCCTAGTTTCCTACGTAATCTGTTATAAACTGTTATCTATATTTGATATCGTTAATATAGCTTAATAATACCGGGAAAAACACCATCCCATGCATGAAACCTAATATAACTAAGCTGAATAACATTCTGAAGAAGAAAACTTCTATGATTTCGGTGTATGAAAAAGCTAAAACAACAATTGGAATATTTGTTAATGTTATTCCAGTTATGATAGTTCCTCCTACACGTCCGAGCGCATCATGGATTTTCTCCTTCGGTTGAGCCTCACTTGTAGCATATGCGTATGCAAGATGACTACAAAACTCTACAGATATACCTATAGATACAATCAAATTAATACACGATACTGCATTTAATGGAATATTCCACATATACATTATGCCCATCATATCAATAACTACCATTACAACACATACCATTAAAGCTAAAGAGATCGTAACATTAAAACCTGTTGCTAACAGATTAATAACTAAAGTACCTATAAGACAATATGCGATAAACTTTATAGTGTCGGGCCACATCGTCAAATATTGCTCAAAGTAGACGTAGAAAACAGCATATGGGAATACTTCGACATCTGTACCAGTCTGTTCTTTAATAACTGCCGTAATCGACTCACTAATCTCGTAACCATTTCTCACTGCGCCAATGTAATCTGCTGAAGTTATTAAAGTAGAATGATATGCCATAAAGTTTGTATCATGCACAATGGCTCGCCCTTCGGAGTCCAACACATAATTCACATGACTGAAGTAGCTAGCTAAGCCACCCTTGTTACACATTTCCGTGGGCTCGTCTTGAAGGAAGAAAGGTATATACTGATAAAATGCATCACTACCGGGTCGCAAACCATTGGCATATTCGCCCCTATCAATTGAACAAGAAGCACATTCTGGGGAATTGCTGATACTGGGACAGTAACTTCCATCCGTTACGTTATACTTACAACAGGTTCCAGGCAAGCTAGCCCAGTCGATGAAGTCATCTAACCACGAATTGGAACTTCTACTCATGTACGTTATGTCACTATAATGTGAGGCTAAGAATATCTGTGTAGTTAAAGAGTCATCGCGACACATTTGACCGCCACAAATTACATTTTGATGCTCTGGATTCGTATAATTCAAACCTCCTTTAACAACAAAATGTACTGGTACACCAATTATTAACAATTCATTAACAGCAACTAAATATTTATACACGTAGGAATCTTTTGGCAAAGCCATTTCTTGGTCTAAACCTATTTCTATCTGAGGTATTAAAATTATGCATATTGAAAAGAACGCCATAAACACAATAGCCACGATAATTTTAACTCGCGGATTAAGTAAAAATTTAGAGTATGGCTTCATTAACCTTTGAGTAGCGCCTTGATAAGGTCTACCATCTTGAAGTGGGTCTTCGTCGTTCAATAGTTTCTTTCGAATACAGCATAAAAGATCAAATCTATTTTGTTTGGCTCTTTTATAGTCAATTGCTAATATGGCGACCACTGTTGTAACTTGAAAGATAAATAGAAATCCTAATGATAAAGTTGCACACAAAGCGAAAGTGCGAACAGCCGGGAAATTTGCTAAAGTACCAATAGCAAAACAAGTTATTTGAGTGACTGAAGATACAAACAATGATGGCCCTATTTTGCTCATCATCTTTGAAAATACAAAACATTTTTTCTTTTCAAAACTAAAGTTCTCATTATAATCATCATAATCCTTCAAATTATTTTCTACATCCTGTATAGAGTTGACCATTAGGAAAACATTGTCTACACCTACCGACAAAATGAAAAAAGGTATAACATTGACCGCTAATAAAGTTATAGTCACTTGAGCGTATCCCAAAACACCTAATGCACAAAGAATAGCAACTAAAACAACAATTATGGAGGCTATACCAACTACAATTTTTCCATCAATTAAACAAGTCTGCAATCTTCTAATATTTCCTAAAGCAAAAATGACATAAAGAAACATAAGCAAATAACTTATAACAATTGGTATGGCTTCCGCTTCCGAAACTCTTTGAAGTTCGTCTTCGATTGATCTTTCAGCGCCAAAAGCTACTTCTATAAAGTCCGATTTCCTATTATTCTCATAGTCGTGCATTAATTCAATAAATTTAGCCTCCCATTCTAAAACTGGAACTAAATCGTCTTCATTCAACTGATTATTTATTGGAAAATTTAAAATTAATGTGTTAGCCAATAATATATTTTCTTCATATCCTCCCACTACAATTTCAGAATCAGCACCTCCACCCCAAGTCGCCATACAATCCAACGAAAGATAATTATTTAAACAATTTTGAATTGTAGTTAAATATGTTTCGTTATTTACTACTCTATTAGGAAAATATGTGCCTACTGACATTGTCACACATTCTTCTATCCTTTCTTCAGCACCTCTAACCCGAAGCGGAGCATAACATACATTTTCTAATTTAACAGAATTGTCGTCCCTACCAATATTCATAATATCAATCTCTAGTCTAATTAATTCCTCAATGGCTTCCAATCTATAAGCTGGGCCGTAAGTATTATTTTCTACCATAAAATTATCTAGTTTCACCGTTAAAAATACTTGAGAAGCACGATAAAATGGTCCGAACCGTGAGTTGAAATAATTTAGTTCCTCTCTAGAACGAGAGTCTGGGTCAGACCAAAGTTCGAGTGGAGATGTAGACGTCCTTATCTGCACAACACCAGACAACATGCCAAATGCAAACCAACTTGTTATCATAATAATTACTACCGGATTTCCAGCAGAAAAAGCTCCAATATTCCCAAAAAATTTTTGAAATATTTTCGTTAGTGCATTCACTTTGTACGTATACTTTTTGCCTTCATTTTCATTTCCACTATTTTTCAGTCTTTTGCATTCACACAGTGCTAGGATAGTGAATATTACAACAGTAATCACAAAAACTAATATACCGACACTAAAGCTAATACAATTTACTGAAAATACCGTGCAGATGTCTGGCAATGTAGGCTCGTTACCAACAGGACAGGTCGCAATACAATCAATGCAGCTGCATGGTAGGTCACCGTCTTCGGTTTCATGGCACAGGGGAGCTACTGCATTCATCGAGTCTTCTTCTGTGGGCCAACTTAAAAAATTCACTTGAACAGGTGCTAATGGATTCAGAGATTGATCTCCCGTGAAACCGAACCAAGCGTCGGCATCGCACGTTTGCGCATTGCCACACATAAGGTTAATAGCTGGCATACCAGATTGTGGCACCAGTACAGAGGCACATGAATTATGAGCGTTTATCATAAACTCTTCATATACTCTGTAATTAACTTCGTTGACATAGTCAATCCCGTTAGGGTCTGTTTCAACCTTGACGTCAACAAACCGATCTTGATCAGTTGCGCAGTTCATTTCACAAATTTGCCGCACGAAATTTCTCATGCACCTTGGGCATCTTCCTAATATACTGTCAGCTAAAAGCAAACTCTCTTCGGTTGCCCTTAATTGAATAAGGTCGCAGCATGCAACGATATCATCGTCAGCCTTTCTATTCCCTTCTTCGTCATATAGTAAATTAGGACATCTATTCTCAACTATTCTTAAGGCTTCAGCCCTATCTTCGGGCGATAGGCCGTAAAGTAGATTCGGTGCATCTCCTACATAACTGCAAGACTTAGGGAATCCACCGACTTCTGTACATTGACTGTACATCACACATTTCGCGGAAACACTACACACTACACTGATAAAAACTATCAAAACTGTGACATACTTCATATTTGCCATGGCGATTTTTCTATTCGTGTCCGTTTTATATATTAAAGTTTCATTTTACTACAACTTTTTTCAACAAGTTGCCACCAACTGAGATTACAGGTATACTGTATATGCCTAAAAATATTACTCATAAGTCTTTATACTAACACCGATACGATAACGTATCGCAAATTAACGCAGGTGGCAGATAAGTTTTGGATTACAACATTTTTTATGAATCTATGTATACTTAACTATTTATGGTAACAACATTTTATTAATAACAATTCTTGGTGTTCGCAGTGTGCACAACACTAAGCAATTGCAATCTGCGCAGGAGCGCTAACCGTGAGGCCATTATTTCCTTGAGATGCTCTTCTATTTCTGAATGTTACAAGCTATTATTTAACTTGCAATTAAAAAAAAAATCGCAAATATCGCATCCAGGTTCTAATGCCTGCCGCGCCATCAGACCCCGGAAATCAACTAGGCGTAAATCTGTGTAAAGACATTAAACCCACGATGGGCTTGCTATATTTTGTTACAGAGTTTGAATCTTCTATATATCAGGCCCTGCCTATTATCCGATGAGAATCAGAACGCCACACCATCGGACCCTGTATGCCAACTGTGTATATGAAAGTTTAGTTGCTCGTGTGCTATAAAAAAAATGTCCAAGTATTGTGTTTGTGCTTATTTTGGCTTACTTGCAAAGACTTTGGGGGCTAGAGACTTTAAAAAAAATAATTAATGGGGATATAATAATAATAATAATGTAGTGTTGTTTTACATTGCTATATCCTACTAATATATTATATTATCCCTACTAATATTATAAATGTGAATGTAAGTTTGTTTGTTACGCTTTCACGCCAAAACTACTAGACCGATCATTATGAAACTTTGTACACATATTCCTGGAGGTATTAGAAATAACATAGGATACTTTTTATCCCGAAAAAATGTTCCTGAGGGATGCCATGGAATGATTTTCCACGATATCGAAATTTACGCGGGCGAAGCCGCGGGGCGCAGCTAGTTATACATAAATGCGAAAGTTTGTAAGAATGTTTGTTACTCTTTCACACAAAAACTACTGAACTGATTTCCATGTAACTTTACAGTAATATAGCTTTCATATCAGAATAAATTAATAAGTTAAAATTTTTAATAATTTTTGAAGTCCGAAATCCACGCGGGCGAAGCCGAGGGCGGAAGCTAGTATCATTATAAGATAGTTTTAATAAGTTTCCAATTGTTGCCTGTTGTTTCTTTTGTCTTTTTGTGATTACAATTTCGCCACTCCAAAAAGAAACCAATAAAAAAGAAGGAAAATATTTCGACTCTGGGGGCTAAAGTCCTATTAAACAGAGGAACAGCCCAGACTTGTGTGCGGCGACCGGGTGGCTCAAACGTAATTATCACCACTCTATATCACGTCGGCGACCATAGCAGAAAAGTGGAGGGTGGTAGAGAGGGTGGAGACACTTTCAGCCCATCGCTACATATGGTCCGAGATGTCTCGCATTTCTGAGAGAAGTCCTGCGCTAAGTCCCTTATCTCAAAGAAGGATGAGTTGTTCCCCATGTTGAATTAGCACGTTGAAGTCAGAATCCGCATAGTTGTAGGCATTGGTGATGTCTAACGACATCGCCAACGCCTACAACAGCCTTGCCCAGTGTCATTTCGCCGGCACTCCAATATCACGGGGTACCGCTTTATTTAATTTAATTTTGTTTAGTTATTTGAGAGCCGGAGGGGTTTTCTGAAGGAACCAGTCCTTGGCCGGGTCCTGAGGGACATCGGCTACGACTGGGTTCTACGCGGCCGTCTCCTCCCCGGGATGGGTATCTTTTGTTACGCAGAAGGCGCTCTTATAACAACTCAGTGGAGGAATTATTCAGAGGCGGCGCTGCTGGCCGAAGTAGGTGTAGACCTGGTGGTCAGCCCCATACAGTCAGCTTGGTACAGGCCCCATACAGGTTATCAATGAGGAGAGAGTGAGGTATCCAGTGGTCCATGGCCCCTCACGGAAGAGGAGGGAGGGCAACGTATACAGATGCGTTGTCCTCTTCGGATCCTCGGATGTATATGGGCATCCGCATAGAGGGCATCCGCATAGAGGGCATCCGCATAGAGGGCATCCGCATAGAGGGCATCCGCATCTGTAGTCATGACAATGGCTAACACTGCTCACTAGCCCGCATAAACTATAAAGAAGAATAAGTAGCGCATGTGTAAGTAGTTTTTAATAGTTTACATCCAAATCAAATTGCGTGTCGTCTTGAATAGTTCGTCGGTGTTAATACGTTGGGGCCCGAATTGGATTGTAAATGGATTATCGATGTGACAAGAGAAGGGATGTATAATGGGGTATAATGGCATTTTATCTGTAGAGTTCTTTTGTTGTAGATACTTGTACCAGTATGGGCGTTTAACTTTAAAGTAAAATAATTTTTAACATCTATTTAGAGCGTTTAAATAAGAGCTTTTTTTTAAATTTGCTTTAAATTTATTTCATAGCTGGTAACAAGACGTGTAATATTAATGACTCGACGTCTATAGTAGAAGGCCGAGACAAAAAAATATCTGCATCAGCATTGTCTCGGCCTTCTACTTAGTTGTACTTCCCCGGTCGTGCCGACCCTTTTTTTTTATGGTATAGGAGGGCAAACGAGCAGTTGTAGCCATTTTCGCGACTACCGACGCCCATAGGCATCTGCATAGACTACAGATGCGCAGCCCCCCTTTCTCCTCCCACCTCCGTGGACCACCGGCTACTTACACACCGCACACGAAACGCGACAGCAAAGCTGTCACTTCACGCCGGTCTCGTGTAAGCGAGAGGTACCTCCCCGGTCGTGCCGGCCCAATTCGGCCGCATGCAAGCATGCAGCGTGGCACTACCTCTTAATAACCCTGTGAAGCAATGCAGCCTTGGCAATGTCTTTACCAGAAATTTGGAAGTTTAAAATAACACTTCAAGTACTACACGCATGAAGTGCTGGTTTTAGATTATTTTTCGTAAGCCTTTATAACCTTACAGACATTATTAAAATTTGATTAGAAAGTTGGAATCAAGAAGTGAAGTGAATAGTGATGTTAGACAGCTTCTGCCAATGCATGCAGTGTGATTTGAAAATAGCAAACAAGAAATTCCGCAAATAATTATACAAACAAACTATTTATACAAAGTATATTATGTTCAAATAGAAACTAAAAAGAAATAAAATCTCAGACTCGCTTAACTAGGACATAATATTTATATTATGCAAAAATTGCATTTGAAAAACACAGCACATACACTTACAGCGCTACTGGCCAGTAGATAGGGGCCCGATTCTGTGACCCTTATCTATATGTCCCTCAGGGTGTGTGCGGGGAGCTAAATACCCCGCATTCCTGAATTAGCTAATCATATAGCTAATACAAACCCAGCTTGCATCCTCAAACACCGACTGGTCCACTACTCTCCAGTTATACAATAATATATACCCTGTCTTTGATCACCACCTCTGGCCTATTGACAGGCCAATCAAATGTCAAGAAAATTAATTAATAAATACTAATTATAGTAATTTAGGTATATTTTTTATAAAGTTAATAACACTTTTTTTTAATCAGATACAATTATTCAGATTTGCAAAGGTTTAATATAGTTTGTATCTTTGTGTTCTAAACAAATTTATTTGAATCCCGCTTTTTTAACCCTCGTCCCCCATTTGAAATCAATGTCTTCCGCAAATTCGTATTTCAAAGTTGGTAAGCCTAGTAGTAGTGCTGGAAGCAATCATAATTTTTGCGTGAAATAGTAACATACTTCCCATCTGCGGAAGAGTCGATCCTCTTTTCGACACCAAACTTTGTCCGACGAGCGCTCATAGCGATCCGATGAAGCCTGAACTGCTCTTCGCTTCTAGGGCAAAAATTCAAGTCTGAAAAAAAAATGTAACAGATGTAATAACTCTCTTTTTATTATTAGTAGTATACTTAAATGTTATTCAGCATTGTTGAGATATTAGTTATTATCATATGATGTTTGATAAACTTATCGCACACCTGGCTAGTTTAGGCAGGTGTTGCCCAATATTATCTTTATGCGCTTATAGGGAAATGCACGTAGACGATCCAAACTATTATTTATTTATATCCTTAGGAACAAACAAAATAGGAAAAATATTTCCAAAATATATAACTCCTAACTTATAGCTACAATATTTGGTTTTTTGGAAAGTAGATAAGTAATGTAAGCGCCGCATGTAGCCGAATTGGGCCGGTACGACCGGAGAGACACCTCTCGCTTACACGATACCTGCGTAAAGTTGGCTAACGGCAAAACGGCAGCTGTTCTTTCGCATTTTGTGGAATGTGTAAGTAGCCGATTACCCATGTACCTATGACCTCTATACAGATGTCAATGGACTTCGGTAGTTTTAAAAATTGCAGGTGGCAATCTATACAAAAGTAATATACAAAAAATATAAAAAAGGAAGTTTGAAATTGTATTTTACGATTGAACACAAGTTTTGACTTAAATCTGCATAATTATGACATTATTTGAATACTGTCTGTCTGTAAAGTTTAGCTAACGATTTTGATTTTCAAATGGGTTAATTGATTTGCATTTTTTTATTTTAATGGTTAGGTTAGTAAAAATGTAGCGTGTAGCATTTTCAGGTTCTTTTGTGTTTCACCATTTACAGAAAATTTTAATATTTCAATCATAAGTTTGATTGAATATTTAGGTTAGGTTAGGTAGAAAATCTGGGGATTGTAAAATACAATATATACCTATTAATTGAAACGAATATTTTGCCAAAGTACCTCGGTAAGAACATAGTTAATCATATCGGCAATTATGAATGTAAAAAAACACGCAAAATAGCGAGGCGATCATCTAATAAGTGATTTAAAAAAACGATCATCTAATTAGTGATCACCCAAATTTACAATTCGTATAACGAGTAGTGCGATTGAGGCGTTAAAGAAACGTGGCGACAGACGCGTGCGTCTGATGGATGGACCCGGTGGAGCTGGCGCCGAGGGAGATCTCCCGTGTAATTGATACGGGGAGCGACCAGCTTCCCACAGATTAGCGATGCTAATTGTAATCCGGACCCCTTACACATGTCCCGTGCAATTGGTGTGACTTGTTCTTGTTGGGCGTTGATTCAATAAGAATTTTTGACCATAGCTAATATTATGTTATCCTACTAATTCTACTACATATTATATATGAGAGAGTTTGTTATAGTTTATTATACTTTAAGTACGTATTTGGTTTTTGGTTTGAGGACAGATTTGATACAATTTTGCACACAGCTGTAAATTAGAAATTTTTTAAAATAACATTGCAGTGGCAAGACGACCATTGCGTTCACTACGTTCATAGATGATGTCCATCAATCATCAGGCATCAATCAATCATCAATCATCAATCAATCAATCAGTGGATCAATGTCCATCAGTAGATCGACGAACAAATTAAAACAGATTTTTTAAGCATTCACAATTAATTACATTGATCATTTCACTATTATGTATCTTAATGAAACTGTTGTTCTTCGTTGTTCTTTCACTCAGATAGAATCCATCTCAAGGAAACATTACTTTTATAGGATGAAAAGAATTATTTTTTATATCAAATTTTCATCCATTTTAATTCAAATCTGCCCATTAGTAGGAAAGAAAAACAAGTATGCATAAAAATTAAAAACGTTTGCACCGTGCTATTAGTTCATTACTAAAAATAATAAATGATATTTAATTTTAAAAATATATATAGGTGTTAAATTTAATATAATATAAATGAGATTCATCAAATAATTCGTTAAATTTGTGTGTGATGTTAAAAGAACAAGCGTGCTACAGTACACTGTCTGATGCGCAGCTGATGATGGTGAAAGGGATTCACTGCATTGACGTCACATTGACGCACGACATCTGTCGCAGGAAAAAAGAAAAAAGCGACCTCTATTATCTGACACAAATAACTATTCATTAGCACGCCATCTATGGAGTAACTATAAAACTATGATAATGTTCGGTTGCTTCTTTGTTTCACAAAAACTAAGTTCAGAAACCTAGCTTCTAATAAAATTCGCGTTACTTAATTTTGCTATTCGACACTAGATGGCTTGGCGAAGACCGAATTCACGGTAAAGACTAACTAATTATTTCTATAGAGACGACAAATTTCATTGCTAACACGATATCTTTCGTATTTCAGGTTTTATTATATGCATATATTACCCATTATATAAACATTGCATTATTTATATCAATTAATTAATTTTCATTACCATTGAGTCTTGATAGTGATAGTGATAGTGATAAAAAACTGTTGAAAGCACTTTTTGCTGGTTTCAATTAGATATGAACGAATATGAGCTCTGAAACAAAAAACGCGAATTTCACGGTCGGGAATCGGGATAAACAGATTCGGTGCCAAGTTTGCAGTTACAAGTGTGACGTCACGCACTTGCTATTTTCATTTTGAATAGCTCCGCATTTTTGCTGAAATTATTTAAAACATGTGTAACCTACATAGTCACATGTGAATGCAAAAAAGATAAATATTTACTTTCTCTTAAAATCTAAGTACCATTTCCTTAGATAATCCATAAGCGTAGTAGTAAGTAGGTACTTACCTACTGTCTTTATCTATCAAGAGTTTGATGTGACAATACAATAGACACGTAATCATTAATTAATAATTATTCACCACTTGTTTGAGTTATGCTGGCCATTCATATCTCTACAACTAGACAATAATATGTTTGATACGTCACTAACCGATCCGTAACCATTTTGCCGGACGAAATAAAAATAAATTCGCTAAATTATAATGTTTTTTTCTCTTTGCATATACCTAGGTATTTTATGATGATGAAAACCACGCGGCATACCTAGTAATAAAACATAGACTATGTTACTCCTAAATAGTAGTTTTCATAATAGTATCTTCATGTATAATACTAGCTTTCTGTTGGTGAAATAATTTTCATGACATGATCAGTAGGTATTTCCGAAGATTACCGGCAAAAAACAATGAAAGTTAGAGACTTTCGCGATAAAAGGAGCCGATAGCACTCTTCAATCCTTCAATTTTTTTACTTTTGGTAAGAGGTAGTGCCACACTGCATGCTTGCATGCAGTCGAATTGGGCCGGCACGACCGGGGAGGTACCTCTCGCTTACACGAGACTGGTGTAAAGTGACAGCTGTGCTGTCGCGTTTCGTGCGGTGTGTAAGTAGCCGGTGGCCCATGGAGGTGGGAGGAGAAATGAGGGCAGCGCATCTGTATAGCCTCTATGCGGATGTTTGTGGGCGTCGGTAGTCATGAAAATGGCTCCGGTTGCTCGTTTGCCCTCCTGTGTCATAAAAAAATATCTCCATACTGAATATCACATGGATCTTTTGATCCGATTTGACGTGAAAGAAGGACAAACAAACAAATAAACAAACACACTTTCGCATTTATATATGTATTGATTTAAATAAGGCCAGCGATGATAAATGAAGCTACATATTTAAAAGACCAAGCGATGTTAATCTTTGGTAAGCCAACGAATCCTACTTATGTCCTTACTAGTCCTACTAGTCCTACTAATATTATAAAGGAGAAAGTTTGTAAGGATGTTTGTTTCTCTTTCACACAAAAACTACTGAACGGATTTTCATGAAACTTTACAGTAATATAGCTTTCACATTAGAATAAGTTAAAATTTATAGAGATTTTTTATAATCCGAAATCCACGCGGGCGAAGCCGCGGGCGGAAGCTAGTGCAGTAGTAATTTTATGTCCTGTTGTTAATAGATCCGGGACATCACACGGCCGAAGGCTCTCGCAGTGGTTTTTAGACTTGTTAGTCGGTAGGGCTACTCTTGTGCCGCCTCCGACACACCCTGGCTCAACCAGGATCGGTTGGAAGGTGCATAAACGCATTTTCGGGCTTTCTGGCGAGAACAAAACATGCAGTATTGATACAACAATTCAAAAGCACATTGATCTTCAATACAATACCTACCTATAAATTATCAAAACTAGGTATATGACCTACAATTATTATATTAAGGTCGTCATTGCCTATCTGCTGGTTGTAGTAGAAACTCAGAAAGCGTTTGAACTATAAAACAAATCCAAACAATACACAAGCATATCGCGATATAACATACTTTTAGCAAGTAAAGGTTCTCTCTCGTACATATATAAAAAAAAATATGTAGATGCTACATCTTGGTTTTCCTGGGATAGCGGTGCCGCTATAAAGCGAGCGTAACATTACGGTCAACACTACAAGGTTTTTTTTATAATATAGGGGGCAAACGAGTAGGTGCTTAGTGACTACCGCCGCCCATAGACATCCGCAAAACTTTTAAGGAAGAGGAATGCTCTTTTTTTGAAGATCCCAAGTAGTCCCAGGTTGAGTATAAAAATCAAATGGCACGTATTGTCACCGGTGTACGTAGTTGATTCTTGTGACGTCGCCGTCGTTGAGGTCTGTATTACGTATGCTGACGTCACCACTCGCCACTATCCTAGGAAACCAAAGTCGTGAAGCCTTTTGATACCTTACCTTCTTTTTTTAACTTTACCTTTTAATTCCTTCTTTACCTTTTAATACTTACTTTTAACTTTGAATACCTTCAAAAGGATTCACGACTTTAGTTTCCTACGACGTAAGGTCTCAACCCTGGCCATTATTTATCTTGGAGACAGATTTTGGAAGTTATTCGACCGCTTTTTACAGCTAAGTGAGTTTCCGAAGCCTTGGAGGATAGGTCGTCTTTGCCTTCTCCCAAAAAGAGAACCTACGGCTTCCAATGTCCGGCCTTACGGCTTACCTCAGTCCTAAGTACTTCGCAGTAGACATTTTTGTCCCCGGCCTTCCTCAACGTAGCGACAACTCAAGGCCAGGATCCTGTCCAGGGCCTTACCGGCTTCGTTAAGAAGAATACTTCTAAAAAAAATGTTTTAAATACAACTGTTTTAAAATTAACCTATGTCCGAAGTACTTCGCAGTAGACATTTTTGTCCCCGGCCTTCCTCAACGTAGCGACAACTCAAGGCCAGGATCCTGTCCAGGGCCTTACCGGCTTCGTTAAGAAGAATACTTCTATAAAAATAATGTTTTAAATACAACTGTTTTAAAATTAACCTGTCCTAAGTACTTCGCAGTAGACATTTTTGTCCCCGGCCTTCCTCAACCTAGCGACAACTCAAGGCCAGGATCCTGTCCAGGGCCTTACCGGCTTCGTTAAGAAGAATACTTCTATAAAAATAATGTTTTAAATACAACTGTTTTAAAATCAACCTATGTCCTAAGTACTTCGCAGTAGACATTTTTGTCCCCGGCCTTCCTCAACGTAGCGACAACTCAAGGCCAGGATCCTGTCCAGGGCCTTACCGGCTTACTTAAGAAGAATACTTCTATAAAAATAATGTTTTAAATACAACTGTTTTAAAATCAACCTATGTCCTAAGTACTTCGCAATAGACGTTTTTGTTCCCGGCCTTCCTCAACGTAGCGACAACTCAAGGCCAGGATTCTGTCCAAGAAGACAAGGCTTCGTTAAGAAGAGTACTTCTTGTGTATTTAAAACATTATTTTTATAGAAAGACAGAAAACACGCCCTTGAAATATCTTGAAAGAGGCTGTTCAGTTCATCTACAACAATTTTTTTTTTGTATAATAGTTGGGCACAAAGGCAAATGGTTTTTGACGACCGACGCCCATAGGCGTCCGCAAAATTTTTACGCAGATTTCATTCCTCCTTTCCAATGGGCCACCGGCTACTCGAACTGCACGAAACGCGTCGGCGTAGCTGCTGCTCACTTCACTGCCTTTTATCTTTGTTACAACAATTTTTATTATATTTTTGCTATGTTATAGTTAAATAAGTACATTGTATTCTATTATTTAGTCTAGACTCGTTGCTTTACATTATGATGACGATAAGGTTTTTTAAATCTCAGTATAAGGGGCCAAACGAGCAGTTGGAGCCATTTTCACGACTACCACCACCCACTGACATCAGCATATTTATGCCTTATCTCCTCTCTCTTCCATGAGCGACACAACGCAAGAAACGCACAAAACTCGAAACCATACCAGCGGCTTTATGCATAAACAAGAGGTACCTCCCAAGCTGCGCCGCCGCGATACAGCGTGGTCCACCTCTCAAGAGTAATGGTAATGTAAACGCGTACATGCAATCTAACAGCTGCATATCGATAACTGCAAATTGAACCGATAAGCTCTTATATAATTAATGTGTACACACTACAGGTATAACTGCTATATCAAAGGCAAACCTGGTGGACTTTTAGACGCACAGCTG
This sequence comes from Calycopis cecrops, assembly GCA_001625245.1. Lineage (NCBI taxonomy): Eukaryota > Metazoa > Arthropoda > Insecta > Lepidoptera > Lycaenidae > Calycopis > Calycopis cecrops. The sequence continues at coordinate 319,562 of LUGF01016342.1, read as the reverse complement.
AAACTACTGTAGTCTGTACCTAACAAAAAAGTGTGTGCTTTTGACCACACAACTGAAGTAAAACTTAATTATTGATTTAATACAATTCTCCGTAGTTACAATGGCATAACATGTCTGGTATTTATTTATTAAATAGATAAAAGTTTCACTTAAATCGAATTTGAATTTGAATGACAACTTCCATTGGCCTCGCCCGATCACATATTTTTGTAACGGTCTCGCCAGCTTACTCCCGAAGTCAAGGGGCGTATAGAAGTTTTACTTCAAAAACTAGATTTTTTATTTTTATAGCATAAGGGGGCAAACGAGAAATCGGAGCTTTTTGATGACTACTGACGCCCATGGACATTCGCATGATTGTTACGTTACGTAGATGCGTTGCCCTCCTATCATACCCCCCCCCCCCCCCCAATGGGCCGCCGGCTTCTCAAAAACCGTACGAAACGCGACAGCGACGCTGTCACTTTACGCCGGTATCAAGTGAGCTAGAGGCACTTCCCCGGTAGTGCCGGCCCAATTCCGTTGCATAGGAAGACCTAGTGTCATGCACCATGCATGGCACTACCTCCTCCTATGCAGCATGGCACTACCTCTTTCAAAATTCTTGATATTAATGTTAGTGAGCATCGAGAAAGGAAAGACACGGAATTGTATTTTATTGTATTAACATACAAAAAAAAAGTGTAACCAATAACATAGACATCCGCATAGAGGGTAAACTGATGCGGTGCCCTCCATCCTCCTCCCTCCTTGGGCCACCGGCTACTAGCACACCGCACGAAACGCGACAGCACAGCTGTCACGTTACGTTTTTTATCAAAAAAGAAATAATTGGATCTTTTCTACTGTTTTTTATTTTTGAATCTTACACGGTACCTAGCCTTAGTTCCATGTTTTATGGGATTTTTATAGGACCTCTTACCATCGCCTCATACCGAATACGCGTAATAACATCCGTCGGAAGCTGCACTGACCTTCAGTCCTCAGCGTATTGTCTATCTAAAAAAAAAAAAAAACATCCGTCTTAACTCTTACCTGTAGTGAACATCGCATTGGCCACTTACCGCCCGCACCCGAGCGTGGCGAGGCGGCTACTGTACGTTTTCTCCGCTTGAAGGTCGGCTAACATTTTCCGTGATACACTTCGCGTTTGTTCAGGCCTTGAAATTGGAATTACTACCTATTTACTTCAATTTACTATTACTTTTTGCAGCTGCAAAACCTGCTAAGTCTTTCCGTGACTGTCGACGCCCATAAATCTCCAGACGATCAAGGCTATGGGAATGTGTTGCCCCCTTTCCTCCTCAATGGGCCACCAGAAACGACAGCATATGTATATTACCACAACTATTCACTTCTGATTAAATTCGTTGCGCTTGAGCAAAGGCAGTTTTGACTGCCTCAAGCTTTGCCTGCCTTTGCTTTTTTGGATAGGAAAGCTAAAAGCTTTTAAAAAAGCTAAAGCTAAAAGCTTTTCTTTCCGTTCCATGATTACAAAAAATATCATAGCGATTTTTTTATCATAGGGATGATAAAAAAATTAATTTTCATTTAACAAAAAAATCACGATATAAATTGTACTGTGTACACCAATGGCGGACGCTGCCCGTTCAAAAATGCCATCCCTAGTCCCTACATCCTGTGCAGTTATCTCCAAAATTGTTCCAGTTACTACACTAAGTAGTGTCTTGTACACTAAAAGCACTACACTACAGCACTAAAATTAACGTATAAGAGTCAGTGCCTCTGTCCAGGCCTGGCAGCTCACAGAATACGTGTGACTGGTGCCGATACCAACGTCCCTAGTTTCTAAGTCTCAACGACGCCATGCAGCTGTTTAATCTGTTGTTTTACTTTGCACTGCGTCGCCCATAAATATGGAGGTTAAAAGTTCTTTGCATTTACAAAGTTAAACCAGGCGGCCTAGACGAGTCATATCGTGCAGTCCCCATTGGGCTGCTCAGCAGCAATGACTTATAAGACACAGGTTTGATTGTGAATGTATGGAGGTGTAAAAGTTTTTTTTATAGTATTGGGGGCAAACGAGCAGTCGGGGACATTTTCATGACTACCGTCTACTACGTCCATAGACATCCGCAAGCAAGCGCTGCCCTCCTTTCTCCTCCCATCTTCATGGACCACATGCTACTTACACACCGCACGAAACGCGACAGCACAGCTGTCATTTCACGCCGATCTCGTATAAGCGAAAACCCCGGTCGTGCCGGCCCAATTCGGCTTCATGCAAGCATGCAGTGTGCACTACCTCTTGCTAAAAGGACACTTACACAGACGTGTTATTGAACAAGTCAACAGTTTAACGATTTTCTTTTGGACGCGCACCAACTGTGTGCGAATTCTCGTGTTATTTTGGAGCTGTGCGTCATGTGCGTCCGCGTTGTTTACGATCTCGTCTCACGTCTCACGAGTACTGTTTCCGCGGCAACTGTACGCTCGTCTACTGTAACGAATGTGCGAGAGTTGTCTATTGCAACGCAAGTACAATGAGAGCTGTTCACTGCAACGCGCTGTCTACTGCAACGCAAGTACGATGAGAGCTGTTCACTGCAACGCACTGTCTACTGCAACGCAAGTACGATGAGAGCTGTTCACTGCAACGCATTGTTTACTGTAACTCGAGGACGATGAGAGCTGTCTCCTACATCTCAGGTCTCTGCAACGCAAGTACGATGAGAGCTGTCTCCTATATTGAGGTCTTTGTAACGCACTGTCTCTTGCAACGCAAGAACGATGACAGTAGTCTTTTGCAACGTATTTTCTAGTCACTATTGCAACGAAAGAATAATGAGAGATGTCTCATGTATCTAAGGTGTCTGCAACGCACTGTCTCTTGCAACGCAAGAACGATGCCAGTAGTCTTCTGCAACGTATTGTCTACTGCAACGAAAGAATGATGATAGCTGTCTACTGCAAAGCAGTCTACTGTGAAGAAACACGACGAGAACTGTCTAGGTTGTCATGCCAATCCAAAAGACTGTAACTCGACATCCAGTATTATTGCTTAACAAGGCCCTATTAATTTAATTGTCTTTATCTAGTCTAGTCGATTTTTTATTTTTAACGGTTACTCTGCAAGATAAAGCAAACAAAAAAAAAGACAAAAAATAGTCGAAAACATATTTTGTCAAATATCCTAAAAGTGGTTTTTGAAAGTTAGAGTGAGTTGTCTTGGCAGGGCAGTACTGTAATGTACAATCTACGCCAACGCGCAACGATAGAAAGAAATACGTTGCGTCTTACAGCCGACTGATCAGGGCATCAGGCTGCCTTAGCTACAACAACACATCTTTACATCAGTTCTCTATTGGGGTAGGCAGAAGGAACAGAGAACACATACCTTTCATATAAATTGACCGGATGCGAAGGCTCTTGTTGTTAATAAACGAGATTCCGTTCCGTACGGAGTTCCGCTTATTTTTTTATAGCATAGGAGGCAAAGGAGCAGTTAGGTCACCTGATGTAAAGTGATCACCAACGCCCACAGACATCCGTAACACCAGAGGTCTAACAGATTCGTTGCCGACCTTTGATGAAAGATTATTTAGTCCTGTAGCTTAATGACGTTTCTGTAGCTGGTTTTCGGTGCAGCAGGTGTCCTACACACCCCCTGGATCACAGTCCCTAGATACGGATTATCCAGATTCTAGACTTAAGTCAAAGTACCTTTTATACAAGAAAAATACCTTGCAGCTATAATTATCACGTTAAAAATTTATTTCAAAACAATCCTGCCTTGGTTTTTTTGCGAATTAGTCCATGTATGATCTTCCACTACATTTTGCGGTACAGTCAACGCCAAAAGTAGCCTTTTACATTCTGAGCAAGAGCATTCGCTGGGGAAGGTCTTGTCCAAGAGAACATCAACTCTGTAAAATGTTAAAATTACATGTCTGATTTGATCATAGATTTCGAATTCTCACTACGTGCATTCTAAATCTATGGATTGGATGATATAGGTTTTTTCTTAATTTTTTTTTATTTATATAGATAGGAAATGTAGATTTGTTAGTGAGTGAGTTAAACAACTAAAAGCCCCATACACTTTGGTAGACTAAACGCAAACGCAAAATCTTTGAAAACACTCGCACTCAAGGTTCTGATATCAATTTACCTTGGTGCCAAATGGACCTCCCATTTTTTTTCTTTTTTTTTCAGCTGAAATTCGGCAATTATAAACTATACTTGTGTTCCCGACTGTACATAGGTTCTTGCAAACTGCTAATGGAAATGTACAGCCAGTCATTGTTTCGTGTATTGAACTCGTAATAAGTGAAATGTGTCACCCACACAGCACACTCACGTAGCGAAGGAAAAAACCCAGGTTTCAAAGGCATTGCCTAATGAAATAATGCCACTTCTAGCAGCGCTATGTGATAAGTAATTTCTATCTATGCGCTGTCTACGCATTCTTTGTCACAGACTAACGTTAAAAAAACACGTTTTGATAGATATACGAAAATGACACAAAAACTATTCTGTACGAATTGTCGTGGTGTAGCTTCTGCCTTCTTGATATCTTGAGAAAAAAAAATCAACTTTTATGTTACCTAGTTTATATGTTAGCTATATTTTATAGACAATGGAAATATGGATTTGGCAGTTTTGCGTGTGGAAATGAGGAAATCTCCAAATGATCATAGACATTTTTGCCTGCTAGTAGGTAATTATTGTACTACTATTGAGAAGCTACGGCTCAAATGTCCTAGATTATAATTTATAGTAGTCCTAGTAGTAGTCCTAGATATAATAACACAAGTAATACCATAAATAATTTAAAAAATTAAATTTCTAAAGTTGGAAGTCGTTTGAGCTTGCTGAGAACTGCATTATAAAGAATTTGAACAATGGTTTATAAATTTTCTCTACAGCCGCGCGACTATCAAGACTATTTATAAACATTTTCCAACTACAGTGTACTGTGGCTGTAACCTGCAGTGCAAACATGTAATCTTAATAACCGGGGCACAGAAATAGTACCCACAGTGCCTAGACTGGTACTAGTCATTATTCTTTTTTGTTTTTTTTTATAGTATACGGCAACGAGCAGTCGGAGCCATTTTCATGACCACCGACGCCCATAGACATATGCATAGGCTATACAGATGCGCTGCCCTCCTTTCTCCTCCCACCTCCGTGGGCCACCGGCTACTTACACACCGCATGACACGCGACAGCACAGCTGTCACTTTACTGTCTCGTGTAAGCGTGAGGTACTTCCCCGGTCGTGCCGGCCCAATTCACTGCAATCCTCTTCTTAATAGGTATTCATCTATATATATAAAACTCAAACGTGACATAGCCATCTATCAACGCACAGCCCAAACCACTGGACGGATCAAGCTGAAATTTGGCATGCAGGTATATGTTACGACGTAGGCATCCGCTGAGAAAGGATTTTTAGAAATTCAACCCCTAAGGGGGGTGAAATAGGGTGTTGAAGTTTATACGGATTTCGCGGTTGAAACCGCGGGGCACAGCTAGGGACTGATATATTTCGTAAGAGGTAGTGCCACGCTGCATGCATTTGTACATGTATAGCCGTATTACGCGGCACGACCGGAGAGGAAGGAGGTATGAAGGCTCCCCCTCCATGGGCTACCGGGGAAGGAGGGCACCGCATCTGTATAACCTCTATGCCGATGTCTATGGACTTCGGTTGTCAAATGGGTCCAGTTGATTATACATATACTTGAAGAAAGATTTTTATGTTCGTTTCGAATTAGCTCCAAAACTATTCTACCGATTTTAACCATTATTACACTTTTATGAAACTACATTATGAAGAAGTAACATGGGCTACATTTTATTACGATTAATGGTCATCGCACACTTAACATTTCGGAAAGGGATTGTAAACGCCTCGCCTAGAAAAGTATAAACGATACGATTACGTTACGTTTCCCATTAGTGTGCGTTGCAGTATGAAGTTTCATACAAAGAATACTGACCGGCTCGAGGTGATACGGTTACGATCCCATTCCGAGTTGATAAGTGTGCGGCGACCATTAACTATATTTATTTTTGACGTCGAACGAAGCGGCACGGGTCATCTCGTAAGTTATTAACAATGATTTAAATAAACACAAAAGCATTTTTGTGAAAAATCATTTTGCCATTCTTCACAATCATCGATCGCATTTAACATAAATAATTTATACATCTGTATAAATAATCATCCACAATATATGTATACACAGGATATTATCATGCAGATTCGCAATATTTCCGCACGAAGAACAAGAATACGATAACGTAACCGTCGCTTCATTTAGAGATAGCCGTGTCTTCATCATTTATCTCAATAATTATCAATCCACTGTAACATAGTACAAGTAACACCAAGACCACATACAGTACCTACCATCTCTAGTAGGTAATACCCTAGTACTTAGTACAAGGGTACTAAGGGCAAACCACAATTTTACTGTACAGATGAAAAAATCTTAATTTTTGACTTAGCCACCTACCGTCATTTCCTAAGGTACCTTAAAATCAATTTTACAAAAGAGAAATACCGTCTGAGGTCAATTCTCCAATCAAAACATCCTTAAAAGAAATATGCATTTTAGAAATCGTTATAAATAAAACCAAAGTCACATAATTTGCGACATAAGAAATAGCAAAATCGGAATAGGAACCCATTACAAATCGAAACTAAATATTGTTTATTTATATTATTCAATGTTTATCTGTTTTATCAGTCGTTAACCTTAAAAGCACGTGGTCGTAGTATAGTATCGTCGGATTTGAAGCTGTAGCTCTGCGCAAAATAACAAAATCTCTCCATTCAAGCTCTAGAAAAAGACAGCTAACAAAAATTATTTGGCCGACGACCGAGAAGTATACATAGCACAGAGCTATTCGTAAAATAGAACGTTATGTTGTACCGTTGGAAAGAGAACGCTATATGCGATTGCGCGTAAGTGTGAGCAGTCACGTCCGGTTAGGTCACAGCGCCTGCGTTGATTTCGTGCGAAGGAAACACACTTATGCCAAGTTGAATGCGTTGGACTGAGAAGGAAGACGATTACATGTTTAAGTGTGGAAATTTCCACTGTCGACAATGAAATACAAATGCGAGGGTTGAGTGAAATAACTTTATCGATAGATTTATTAATTAAATTTTCGAAGTAAAACGTCTATACGCGCTTGACATGGGGAATAAGCTGGCGAAAGCGTTACAAGAATTACACATTTGGCGAGGTCAATGGAAATTAGTCTTTAATACACTACGGTAATGAATTTGTGTATTAAATCAATAATTAAGTTTTACTTCAGATGTGTGGTCTAAAGCACACTTTTTTTATTTCTGTTAGGCCTAGAGACTGAAGTAGGTAGGTACATATTTTTCGACCCGACTTTTTCAACCCTACCTGGGTTGCCAACATTTCTTAAGCGAAAAATACTATTTTATGCATTAAAAAAATATAGTATACTGCAATAAAATATAGTACCTACTCTTATAGGTTTAGAATAGGTAGGCGGACATTTTCATCTAAAAAAAATCATTGTGGCTATTAGCATTCGCTATATAAATATTTCAGTCTTCATAATATAGTATTTTTTGCGTACTATATTTTTCTTTAACAGTATACATACGCAGATCTGAAATATAGTACAATACTACATATTATTATAGTACGATTGGCAACCCGTTGGAAGTTCTCATTCGAAAAAGAAGGAAGTTATAATATATTCGTCTTTATTTAACTAATGATGATATATAAGGCCTTTGATATAAAAGAATGTAACATATTCCAGTAACAGTAACTTTGTATGGTAAATATTCTCTGAGGCAAATCTTTTCTTGACAATTTCTCTTGAGGCACTTTTTTTACGTTCATTCACACACAATTGTAGACTTTCTTAAATAGTAAACTACTAAACTCCAGTCGCGTATCGGGCTGTTACATCATTTTTTGTGCATTCACTGATTTTTACATTTCATTCGCCGATTTTTTTGTTGTCGAGTCAGGATGTGGATCCCCGAAAAATCGAGAACAATCCTTAAATCGTACATATGTGCTTTTTTCATATATTTTTCGCATATGGTACTCATCATCTTATGTCGCTGAGCATGCCCTCAAATTTTATATGAACACACGTGTTTATGTATACATGTATAACTAGATCGCAGACTTATCATCTCGTGTCGTTAATATGATAATGAAAAGTTCAGCTCTTGAATTTTAAGAGTTGAATATACGCCATATTTTACTGGAAAGACAAGGCTCATCTCTTCAGATGGATGGGACCACCGGCAAATCGATAAGACTCAACATTTTAAATGTACATAAACACAGAAGTTTCTTAGAGCAGTAGAGTCTTCTGTAACGGCTTAGTAAAGTCAATCAAAGATTATTAATAAATCAAAGGAAACCACCATAATATTAACAAGTATCACACACGCAGTTTTTAACGAGGTAAATCATATTTACAGGGACAGAGATGAGTCAACAAGAATATGTTAAAATACAGATTTAAAGTATTAAAAAGAATTTCGTACATACTACCAAATTTTAAGTATTTTGGTATTAACTATGTTTGTTTAATTATAATTTAATTTACATATTGGGATTATTTACAAAGGCTAAATATCTGTGTGTAAGCACTGAGCCCTGATTTATTTCTTCTTTCAGGAATATTTTGAATTCAAAGTCGCGCGTAATTAATTCAGCGTATAATATAATAAATATTTTTTAAAATATTTTTATACTTAAATAAAAAATATATTGATTAATTTATTTGTATAGTTATAATTATTAATATAATATTGTACAGAACATTATTTTTAATATTGGAAATATTAACGAAACTTATCGATATCGATAAACGAATGACCTCAAAGAAACAACACAAGACGGAGCCCCCGAGAGTCGCGGTTCGTCGTCAACTTGCAACCATGGAACTTGCATAATTACTTGTAACGGTCATAGCTAACATATTTTCATATTTCGAATTCGAACGATCACATCACTATTTTATCTCAATTTCAAGATAACGTACATTTTGTAATTAATTTATTTTAATGAACATTTACTCGACTTTTATGAAAAATTCTTCATTTTAATTTAAATACGACCCAATGACCATGATAACGTAACATTATGTTTGTTGCAATTCACTTCCACGTGTTTCGGATATTTAAAAACTGCTACATATTTATTTAAAAAACAAAAGTTATCAAAACTGTCAATAGATGGCATTAGCACCGCCATTGCTAGTGCATATTTGTACAGAAAAGTAACATTATCCTCTTAATTTAAAAGTTTGATGAATTTTGGGCAAACTGACCTGACTTGTTATCATTACATGATTCTAAATATAAGAAGTAAAAAAAAGTTTTTACTTCTTATATTTAGAATGTAGAAATTTAAATACCTTTAACGTTTGTCGTGTATTTGAAATCGTATTGAGATATAGAGTCGTCATTTAAATTCTTAAGTCAGACACATTCAGTCTGACAGAGAATTTAGACCACTACACACCACTTTATGATCAGACCATGGACGTACTGAGGGAGGGGGGGGAGACAGGTCGGGACAACTGCCCCCCCCCTGGATTCTCCTACTACCTCTTACATACTATCAGTAAGTACTACTTTAAGGTCAAATTTGCTCCCCCTCCTGACTCAGAGCCTGGGTACCAGATTTGCCCCCCCCCCTGACTAAGAACCTGGGTACGCCCATGAATCAAACATTAAATTGTACCAAATAGTAGTAGTAGTAGTAATAGTATAGTAGTAGTAGTAGTAGTAGTAGTAGTAGTAGTAATAGTAGTAGTAGTAGTAGTAGTCGAATTGGCCGGTAGGGGTTGAATGATTAAACAGAAAGAAGAACACATCTAAGAATATAGCATCTAAGTAGATATTTATGGGCGTCGGTAGTTGCCAAAAGGCTTTTTTACCCACTTTACACTATAAAAATATTTAACGGACATGTTGAAATTTAAAATTCAACTCTTTAAATTAAACATTTAAATTTACTTGGTCCCGTACTTTAAATTTTTTCCCAATGCGAAAATTAAACTTAGTGATTTCTGATTTTTTTTCAAATCAAGATAGAACGTCGTTTTTGTATTCTAACATCCACTTAAAATTAAAAACTGAAATAAAACTTTATCTCCTTCATAAAAAGTTTAAAATGTTTCTCTCATTACTGAATAAGTGATTCTGTCAATAATAGATTGATAGACTGACAAATGGCCGACATGTGTTTTTTTTCAGCCAACTATACCTACTACTTACTAGAGTACAAAAGAATTGCATTAGTCATACACACATACACACACAAGGTTACCGAGTGATAACGAAAACTGAGGAATGCAATTATAAAGTAATCTGTATTATTTATTTATAAAGTAGCTCTTGTAAGCGATCTAGAATTTTTGGAGTTTAGTCCTTAAAATTATGTGATGTGTGATACAGTAACCGGTCGAGAGTGATACTAACGTAACGCTGTACAGGGCTAGAATAGCATTCGTCTGCGCGACACTGCAGTATAATGAACTCTTTAGCCAAGATAATAATAGTGTATCTAAAAAAAATTATTAATTATTAAAAAAATATTGATTATGAAAAAATGTAAAAAAAAATAAAATCTCACTCATCTGCAGGAGAGTAAGAGATCGTTTCCACTTTCGACCCGGAACCTGCCGACGGGCACTCTGCGTTAAAGCTATGTTGGGCATATCTTCCCTTCCACAGCAAACTATTCTTTTTGTAACTAGATAAAAGTAATAATGCTGTGATTGTCGCGTTTCGTGCGGTGTGTAAGTAGCCGGTGGCCCAAGAAGATGAGGAGGAGGAGAAAGAAGGGTAGCGCATCTGTATAGCCCCTATGCGGATGTTTGTGGGCGTCGGAGGTCATGAAAATGGCTCCGGTTGCTCGTTTGCCCTCCTATATCATAAAAAAAAAAAATATTCGTTCTGGAGTAATCACTAATCCCCTATAGTAGGTAATACTAGTAGAAGGCTGCCTTGCTACATTGCAACTGGATTTTGCCGGCGTGACAGGTGAAGCGCCTCTGTCAAGTTATCAAGTGTAAAATAACTTGTAAAACCTCTACAAATTGCATGTAAAAAATAATAAATTAAAAAAAAATGTAATATGCCATCATGACCACTGCCTTAGACCTGTATAATGTAATGTGCTCCTACAGGCATGTACATACGTAGACATAAGCTGGAATAATTCTCTTTGATGTCTTTTTTTCTTGTCTAGAACGTGTCTTTGTGTACTGCCAAAGATAACATGTCTACTGGCGACCAGGCGTTTTATCTTTCACAGAAGACTAAGACAAAGACGAAACACGTGCCAAAATATTTTTCGTAACACATTGATAGTTACTTTATAATCATCATCATCACCAGCCTTTTAAATACATTGTATAACCAAGGAGATGTTTATTTTAAACTAGCTTCTGCCCGCGGCTTCGCCCGCGTCGATTTCGAATTATAAAAAATCCCTATAAATTTTAACTTATTATGTTATTCTGATATGAAAGCTACTACTATATTACTGTAAAGTTTCATGATAATCCGTTCAGTAGTTTTTGTGTGAAAGAGTAACAAACATACAAACTTTCGCATTTATAAATATTAGTGTGATATATATTTGTAAGAAGTGCAAAATAAAACCCATCTTAACATATACATATAAATGCTCTCTAATAATAATTGCTTATTAGGTATATATTCTTGTGTCAATAAAGAATTATTTAATTTAATTTAATATTCTATATCTCACAAAGGTTAAACACAGGTATAATACAATTTATTGCATAATTATATTTATTACAATCAAACAAGAACAAATTACTTTTATTATAATAGAAGTACGGGCTAGTTTGTTATATATTTTAACTAGCTGCGCCCCGCGGTTTTACCCGTGTTAATTTCGATCCCGTGGAAAATAGAAAATCACCTCATGACATCCCATAGGAATTTTTTTTCGGGATAAAAACTATACTGTGTGAATCCTAGTTACTCGCTGTGTGTGCCAAATTTCATGAAAATTGGTTCAGCAGGTTTTGCGTGGAGTAACAAATAAACAAACAAACATACAAACTTTCACATTTATAATGTTAGTAGTATGTAGAGTCACTAGCGATAACATAACAACTCCTCATATATTAGAAACAGTTTAGCTGCTTAGGCTGTGGCAGGTAACAGAAATCGATAAACCTACAATAAAAAATACCCACATGTATTGATAAATATTCGATATATTTCCCTTCTCGGACACAATAGGCAGTAATTTCCGACCTAAGTATTTCCCATCCAACCTCTGTGTTTAATCTCTTTTCTAGTTACCACAGTCAAAAACATGTAGACATTTTTGCTAGCATAAATGATAAATCACAAATGTATTTGTTTTTTTAAATTACGCATTTTAAAATATTTTTGTTTTCCGAAGCAATATTAAAGCGGAATGCCACAGCACAGCATAATGTAGTAGGATAGGTCAGTGTGTTACAACTTACACGATAACTGCTATGCACACATGTTTGAATCACACTAGAATCTAGATATATCTATGAGTGCATAGTCATACATATTACGTCGTTCATTAATTATTAGCTGTATGAGTTTGCGTGAAGCGAAACAATAATGTAGATACTACTTGAGATTATTTTTTTTGGTATAGGAGGGCAAACGAGCAGTTGGAGCCATTTTCATGACTACCTACGCCTGTAGACATCCGCATAGAGGTTATACAGATGCGCTGCCCTCCTCTCTCCTCCCACCTCCATGGGCCACCGGCTTACACCACAAGAAACGCTACAGCACCGCTGTTACTTTACGCCGGTCTAGTGTAAGCGAGAGGTACCTTCCCGGTCGTGCCAGCCCAATTCAGCTGCATGCAAGCATGCAGTGTGGCACTACCTCTTACAATATGAAATGTTATATATTTGCAATTTTGATACATCTAATAGATAGCAGTACAAACTTATTTCCAGCAGTGGATGTCTTCTGGGTGCTGATGATTATGATGACGATTACCAGCGACCTGGCTGTAGGTTGGTCTTCTTTAGGTTCCCATAAATAAGGATATAGCCTGTAGAGGAAGTGACCTTGTTACTAACACTCCGGAGTCACCACCATTTTTTTTTATAGAGCTTTGGCCCACCACTCGTTCCCACCGCTGCTACTCCTGTGTCGGCAGGATCGGCAGCGGCAACCACACTTGACCCTTTGATATGATCGCAGGGAGCCCGAGGGAAAAGCTAAATCTGTCTTGGGACCCGCAACGAATTTAATCAGAAGAAAGTAGGTGGAGTAGGAAGTAATTCCAATTTCCCTCCCTAATCAAAGTGGGAGACAGTACAAGATTGCAATGACTTAAATAAGCCAAGAAGTAAAGAGAGCAGCCAGGTAGAGAGAGCAAACTCACCCACCAGGGCCGCTGAGGGCTTCTGAAAGTTTAAGAGGCTTCTCCAATAGTTTGAAAGTCCTCACACTGGATCGGCAGACGGCAACCCACCCAATCGAAGCGGCGTAAATGCTAGTCTTACGATAAAATGTAGCAGCGGCAGCTGACGTAACACGCTGCTTCCAGTTACGTCGAAATCTTTACAAACTGTGACGTCAGCAACGTTCCAACTCGAAAATTCAAAATGAATTTACAAAGTGTAGTTAAATTAAAAATAATATTGAGAACTTCGTGAAACATATTTTTATGTATAAACAAGAACGCTGCTAAGAAATCATTCACCATTGTGAATTAATAGCTATTGTAAATTTCTACAAATTGTCTACGACCCTATTGTGTTATGTATTTATCTAATCAATACACAAACTGCTTTATGACATGCTTCTTGTTTTAATATAAGTACAGGGTTATTTATAAAACACCAGCAATCTCTCGATTAGCAATATAATTTCATAGCTAGCAACAACATTTGTCTTACGAATTTGACATAACTCAATAAATGAAATTTTAAATGATCTTTTAAATTTATAATGCTGACAGTCGTAAGTCCCCCGCAGTCACAGCTTTGCACAGGTTTATTGTAGTGTTGCGACTCGAGTCATGTTTTTACTCGAGTCACTCGAGTCAGTTTGTCAAGCTCGTACTCGAGAGAAAAAAAATCCTACTCGAGTGAACTTGCATTCGAGTTACCGAGTGAACTCGTCGCGCCCGGATACACTCGGGGCGCCGTGTACACTCGAGTTGCCGAGTGAACTCGTCACTCGAGTTACATTTTTACTCGAGTAACTTTTTTACTCGAGTGACTTTTTTACTCGAGTATAACTCGAGTGAGGGAACAATCTTACTCGAGTGACTCGAGTCGCAAATTCCTACTCGAGTCGCATCACTAGTTTATTGACCTTATCTTGTATAGGTACGCGATACACTTATAACGTTCGGGCGAAAAAATAATTAATATTTATTTTTGTATGAAAAATTAAAATAGTGAATTATGAGGTAATGGAGGTGGGAGGAGGAAGGAGGGCAACGCATCTGTATAACTCCCATGCGGATGTCTGAAAATGGCTCCAACTGCTCGTTTGCTCTCTTTAAGAAAGTCAGCCAACTGCTCAATATTCTACATGATGAAACTAGGTGTGATGTTGACCCGTTTATCACAAGTAATTTATTAAAGATCATTCGATGCGAATATAAGGTTGAGAACCTTTTTGTAGGGCGCGCCCTTCGTTCGCAGCTCTCGTAGGTTTTCCTGCTAATCACACTAAAAATAGATTGTAATGCTTCATAGCAACGGCAGCATTATCAACGAATGTACAATTTTCAGGACCGCGTAGAAGAAATAGGCTGAAAATAATTTTATTATCATGTCTTTCTTAGAGGAGAGATTATCTTGGAGATGTTATCTTAGAGAACAAAAAATATAAAAAACTGATAACTTCAATGGGCTATTTTCCAAGTTTTCAAAAACCACTCCAGAATGTTTATCAGTGATCAATGAACTTATACATTTTTTTATTTTTTATTCTGATAAGTATTTACTTTCAAATTTTAAATTCAAAATTCAAAATTTTAAAGACCCGCGAAAACGATTCTTTATGCAAAATGGCGTCCTGTGACGTAGATATTCTGTATTCTAAATGTCAACTAGTGAACGACTTAAGTATATGACTTATTTCATATGTAGCATTTGTTTATTTTGTATTCTCTTTGTAATAACAAACATTTGTACCAAGTATCAACATTTAACAGTGACCAATATTAAAATTATGACCTACAACTCTTTGACAAATGACAATTGACAACTTAGTTACTACGCAGTTATGGGCTACCATAGAGCTCACGCAATACTGACATCATAATCAATTTCAAGTCGTTTCGTATCACGTGACTCATGAATAAAAATACGTATTTTTAAAAATAGATTTTAAAATAAAATATTGATTATTTACTAATTATTTCACTACATAATGACTTTATAAATTATATTAATTAAAGATTACATTCAATAAGCTTATATTTTTAATACTGGAAAATAGCCCGTTGATGACGAAGTATGTAAGGAAATTGGCTGACATTGTCTGGAGACGGAGAGCTGAAGACTGAGTTCAGTTGCGTGCGCATGGGGAGGCCTGTGTCCAGCAGCGGACGAACATAGTATGATGATGATGATGATGATGTAAATTAAACAACAGTGTTTTTGGAAAGGTTTTATTGAAAATGTTAAAATATGAAGATATTTTTTTACTTGTGTACCTTAAAATAAAGCGCATAGAGCCTTGAGATTATTGCATTTCATAAATACCGAGAACCCCTTCGACAGTGCAGGAACCTATAGTAGGTCTTGTCAAAACTTGTCAAAAAATGCCTCAACAGTGCAGAGACCTATTATAGGTTTCTTCACCTGAGGACCTTATTCTTATATACATAAGGTTTATATTTGAATAAATCGCGTTCGTGGACTTGTGACATTATGGATAAAGACATTTTATTGGTCGAGAGCATAAGTATGACGTGTCTAACATCAAAAAACGTTTATTAAGCAGTATTATGCATTTAAATAAGTCAGTGCAGAGACCTACTATAGGTTCCACAGATTTGACATATTCGACTTTTTTTTTTTTTTGACAGCTCACTTTATAAAGGATAAGAACATAAGAACGAGACTTTAAGCAAAAAATTGAAGCGATTTTTTTTGACGTAGACCACTTTTTGCTACGCATTCGTAAATTCTTTGCAAAAAAACTATTAGAACCAACAATAGTTTTTTGCGAAGCGTGTTTACGAATCTGTACCGTCAAAAGTTCGTTCACCCCAGCGTCACTTTCTATTTCATATGCGCTTGCGCGGTTACTCTCGCGAATGCCACTTCTATTTGATGGATGACACCTGTATCTGTGTACTTAATAAGAGGCCGTGATATTAGCATTGCAGCCAAATTCAGCACGCCTGTGAAGGTAACTGCTCTGTTTTGTGACTACCTACTGAAAATCTATTATTTATTCGATTCGATTAAATCGATTCAACCAATGCGACGGCCTCTATTACCATTACAAGCCAAGAGTATTTATTATTCAGTATATGAACGTTTATTAATTATTGATTTTCTTTCATTACCTACCGATCATGGTACGAGGATACCTATTTTTATGGGCAGCTCTATATATTGTTCTCTATGACTCTCAGACCTTTGCTGTAGAACAGTGAGTGCAGTTCGATACGACCTCTGCAGCACTATGTGGTTCTGGAGGTCTTATACAGGGTTACTTTTTGGTCACCGGCAAAATTTTAAAATAAGCAAATAAGTATACATCATTCTAAGAGTGTGCTTTAAATTTTATCGTCTATCCCGCGTGGATTTCAGACTTCAAAATTGAAGTTATTATACTACACGGATGCAGTAACTTGAGACCTGGCGAGAATGCAAAGAATGCTCTCTAGCCCCGCACTTCCCCCGATGTCGCCCTAATATGGCGACATCGGGGGTGGTGCGGGGGTAGAGAGCGGGGAATGGCATTTTTCCCAGGTCCCAACTTTCAGTGTCCGTGTTATACATATACACCTTCCTCTTGAATTTATTAAAAAAAAAACCATCAAAATCTGTTGCGTAATTTTAAAGATCTAAACATACAGACACACAGACGGCGGACAGCGACTTTGTTTTATACTATACAGTGATGCAATTCTCTAAGAAAAATAAATCAGTATACTACTAATCTACATACACAACATATCGTCATATATGGCGTATGCAGCTCTATCGGGATCGAATACGCAGTCCGATCGTAAAACAGCGTGATAAGTAGCACGCGGCGCGGCCGTGGCGAGCGACCTTCGGCGGTGCCAATGCATAGCCGTTGGATTCATATCAAATACAGTTATAGACCGAATACCTACATGCCGAATAACAGCCCCAAAAACACGAGGGGCGCACGTGGACAAAACATGTAGAGCAGCGCAGCGCGTGGAGTGTGCCGAAAAAGTGCCCAATTATTTGCCGCTTTTTTTACTAGTGAGCAAGCGAGCAGTCGGAGCCATTTTCATGAGCACCTTTCCTCCTTTCCCCTTTATAGGCCACCGGCTACTTACACACCTCACCGCGACAGCGCTGCTATCACTTTAAGCCGGTGTCGTGT
Source organism: Calycopis cecrops (assembly GCA_001625245.1). Classification (NCBI taxonomy): domain Eukaryota; kingdom Metazoa; phylum Arthropoda; class Insecta; order Lepidoptera; family Lycaenidae; genus Calycopis; species Calycopis cecrops. The sequence goes on along the minus strand of LUGF01016342.1, from coordinate 301,975 downwards.
GAGGTTCCGGTACGGTTCCCCTGTCGTACCGGCCACGCCGGTCCAACTCAGCTACACACTTGCATTTTATTTAATTAGAAAATGACTATGACTAAATTCATTTCAATCATACGTCAATAAGATTAACGTTGTCCTGTGTATGTTTGTGTGTGTCGGTTCTGATACGTATAAAGTACGTAGTAGGTATAATGTAGACTTTACCTTCTGGTAACTGGTATCTTGGATTTTACAATGACGTTATTAACATCAATTTCATACCTAGAAAAGGCTCAAAAGAAATGAAAGGAAGCGGGGAATAGGGGTTTTTATTATTTGTTTTTTTTACATTTTGTACATAAACGTTGATCGTAGAAATACTCCGTGTGTATGTAAATTGTTCTCATTTCTACTAGTATAGCACTTGTATAGCTCATATAAGGAAAATGTATATAAGTAGGTTTGTACTCGTTTAAGTATGCACTAATTACCAACTGAGTTTTTATAAGTTTAAAACACTTATTGCTTTGCCTTTTTCTGAATAAAATATGTTACCAAAAATTTAAGAATATAATATGTAAATAAGCGTATATGCATGCAATATGAACATAATATCATGTTATAATATCGTGGTATGCATATTTAATGATCATTGCAATTGGGCAAGTAGCCAAATTCATAAGATTGTATTAATTGCGTCATGAAAATAGTAACATAAATAAATTGAATTTAAATAAGAAGGAATTCTAAAATTTATTTCGAAAACCATTTTCTATATACTTTTTCCTTTTTTGATAAATGTCTACTTATTCGCGAAGGCCTGTTTCAGTGCCACACTCTTAGACATAATAATAGTCATTAATTATATACCTAGATATGTAATAGTAATTACATATCTAGGTATATGGCAGTACATATTACAATAAGATAGAGTATGGCGAATATACTCTGTCTTTCTTTGTAACCATGCTATTATACTCTGTATTGATAGTCACCTTGCCATACTCATCTTTTTTTGGCACATTTTACGTAATTAAATTATTTAGAAGCGCGCACCAGACACATTAGCGATTAGGAAATAACAACAACACATCTTCGGGCCAGATTTATAAAGGAACGAGTAGAGAGTGTGGACTGACACTGTGTGACGACTAGGCTTGCCAACTTGAAATTACGAATTTGCGGGACATAATGATTTCAAATGCGGGACAAGGGCTAAAACATCGGGAGTCGGGACCCAACTAGTGTAGTGATGGGAAAAGCGAATAACCTTTTTTTTTAGGTCGCGAGGTATAGGTACAATACCGCTCACAGTCTACTGCGTGCGCCTCGTGCAGCAATTGTTATAATATTGTAATGAGTGAAATAATAAAACTTGTCAAGAACATCTTGGGGGGCTCTGAAGCGGGACGTCCCGTGTAATGCGGGACGGTTGGCAACCCTAGTGACGACCCTTAACTCATACTTTCTTGTTTCCTCCACGTAGGTACATTTGTTCTTCACATACACGCCGATTCGATTCCTATTGCGAGGACTCTGGACGCCACGAACAGTAAGATCAATCTGATTAAGACGTATGTCTTAGTCTCTCCGGGTACCTACGCATTTCCACGTTTGAAAATAATACGAAAATTTGTATGCGCGTTTGATTCAATTCCATATAGTAGGTACGTACAGATTTGGATCAAATTTGGCGTAGATTACAATTGAGATAGTATGAAAATACTTTCTATCCCGCAAAAATGAAATTATAATATTATTTATGCAATTATTATTTATTAATATACATTTATTGCGTTATTATTCTAAGATATTTATATAGCTTTTTCTGGGTAACTACGAAGGTACGAACGAGGTTGAGTTATGGTAAAAACTATTTTGACAACACCGGCCAGATATGACGCCAGGTTGTTGTTGCCAATGATTGAGACGCCTCAATTACTCGTGCGTCAGCGACATGTTCAAATTAGACAATAAACAAGGCGTTTTTTTATGAACGTGTCATAATATCTGACGTGGCAGGCGGCCGCGACTAGATACGAGTGGTATTCATCAGCGTATATCACGCAATCAATTAATGGACCACAAATGTCATAGATCTGCGTTGTTTTTATAACAAAAGGCCAAAGGTATTTTGTATTTTTTTTAAACCGGCTTAGCATAACGCGTACCGACTGGTTCTACTACACAAGTCAGAATCGACAGCGGCAACTAGTCAACTGGAATGACTCTTAGATATGATCGCTGGGTGCACGAGGGAAGATAAAACTGTCTTGAGACCCGCATTAGGTAAGAGGTAGTGCCACACTGCATGCTTGCATGCAGTCGAATTGGGCCGGCACGACCGGGGGGGTACCTCTCGCTGTGCTGTCGCGTTTCGTGCGGTGTGTAAGTAGCCGGTCCATGGAGGTGGGAGGAGAAAGAAGGGCAGCGCATCTGTATAGCCTCTATGCGGATGTTTGTGGGCGTCGGTAGTCATGAAAATGCTCCTATATCATACAAAAAAGAAAAAAAAATCGAATTTAATCAGAAGAAAGTAGGAGGAGGATAAAGTAATTCCAATTTCCCTCCACAGTCAAAGTAGGAGACATCATTTACAGAAGCTAAGAAAAGAGAGGGTAGCCAGGTGAAGTCCAGCTGCAATACACCACGGATATATTAAATTCTATTAAAAAATTAACTGAATAATTAGCATTTAATTTGTCGTCATTTAAGATGGCGACGGAGATAACGTTGTATTTTTTCAGTAATTGCCATGACAAAATCTTTTGAATGCCCGGAAGTTTTTGTAGTAACCTCGTTAACATTATGAATCTTGTCTAACGTTAGGCGCAATACACACTGAGCCCGCCGAACCGGTTAGGTTAACCACGACAAGAGGTGGGGAGAGGAGGACGCCCGCTGTCCAGATAATACCTATTAATCGCAATAGTCCGGTTTGCCTTCTCTCAGTAGCTGGGAAAGAAGGGGGCGTTTGCCCCCCCCATCGACCACAAATACAGAGGCTTGAGCTCCCCAGTGTGCTCGCCTCTCATATCGATGAAGCTGCACTGTCCTTCTGTCTTAGCATAGTTCTACCTAAAAAAAAAAAAACACTGAGC
>LUGF01016342.1:258051-272379 GCA_001625245.1 Calycopis cecrops | reverse complement strand
TATGCACATTCTGATTGAAGGTTTGGTGATTCCCCGTTCTACGAAATGTAAAGTTGTAGTGTAATGTCATTGAAGTATAGCCGAATAGAGTGTCTAGACTCTAGAGACTAGAGTTTTAGACCTTTCGCTCGCATAATCAAAGTGCTTGCTTGCTTTAATTGCTTGTCGCGTTTCGTCCATTTTGTAGAGTTGGATGGCCTATTAGAGGGTCAAATAATAAATTGCATTTGTTACAATTCTTGGTTGAGCAGATATCTATTTGCTCGCATAACCACTGGAGAAGAGAGGTCCTCGAGTGGCTGCCCTTCTCCTGAAGACGGAGACTTCAACGTGTTACCCAGTAGACTGAAGTTTTGATTAAGATTGTTGAAGTTGGGCTGGTTGTTAGTGGCTAGTGGCAGAAGCGGGCCAGACTCCAACTGATGATGACGCAGATGATAGACATCTGCGTCTGCGTTTGTTTGCCTCCTTACAAATCAACAACTTATCACTCTAAAGGGGAAGGCAGAGAGAACATATCACGATAATAAAATATTTGTCTTTCTTCCTCCACAACTCCTTTATAAACAAATCAAGTCTTAAAAAACAAGCTCCATTTAGCAATATGGCGCATTTTTTCTACAAAAAAAAATGGCAAATTTTTTTATGGTACCTATAGGCGTGCAAACGAGCAGTCGGAGCCATTTTCATGATTACCGACGCCCATAGACATCCGCATAGAGGTTATGCAGATGCGCTGCCCTTTTTTCTCCTCCCACTTACGTAGGCCACCGGCTACTTACACACCGCATGAAACCCGATAGCACAGCCGTCTCGTGTAAGCGAGAAGTACCTCCCCGGTCGTGTCGGCCCAATTCGGCTGCATGCAAGCAAAGTGTGGCACTACCTCTTACTATATTACATTACTTATATATGTGAACTAAAAGGAAAAATACGGCTCGCTAATGTAATTCAGAGTCCGACGCTAGGATATTTCCGTTATACAATGCGCGCCGCAGAAAAACAATAAAAATTTCCAACGTTATCGCTTTGATTAACATGTGGCTACGAAATAAACTCCGCTAGCATTTCGCACTAAAGTTTCCACTCAATATTGGACACGCTATGTTAATAAAAGGCCTTAAATTTTAGGAATTAGGTTTTTTTACTGTATAAGGGGGCAATCGAACAATAGCCATTTTCATGACTACCGACGCCCATAGACATCCGCGTTGAGGTTATACAGATGCGTTGCCCTCATTCCACCTCTCACCTCTATGGCTACTTACACACCACACGAAATGCTACAGAACAGCTGTTATTGTGTGCCGGTGTGCCGTAAGTGAGAGGTACCTCCCCGATAGTGCCGGCACAATAGCTGCAAAACAGCATGGCGCTACCTCTTCTAATTAGGAATACTACATAAAAGAAATCTTTTTTACAACATGGGTCTAAAATATAGTTTTAAACTATACATATGTTATATTTTTATATGAGGATTTCACATTGTGGATGATAACTATATTATATTCTGTAAACTAGCTACGACCCGCTACTTCAGCTGGGTAAAACACTCTAAAGTCTAAGGAAGCCATTCATATTTTAGAATTTGTATTTTTTGCTACTCCAACTTTCACGCAAAGACAACCGACTTCAACCGACTTAGGTTGTCTATGCGTGAACGAATAACAAATACCTTTGCATATTTTTTTCAATTATAATACTTGTATGCCACGAAACACACCCGAAAAACTAACTCCCGAAAGACTAAATGGTTTCCTTGGAGTAGACTCAAAACTCACTGAATACAAAGTTATTTTTATGTTATTGAATTCAAACCATATCTGTCCAAATTATATTGGAATATTTTGATCTTTTTAGTGTTAAAGAACAACAAGTATACAAACTATCTCATATTAAATAATTTGATCTTATACTTATAAGCAAAGCTCCCTAGAGTACTATACATTTATTTACGCGCATATTTAAAGAAGATAAATTTAGAAATTATTAAATCCTTATTCATTACAATGACAAAATCAAATTTTTCAGTACTAACATTAAGGTCAAGATAACATTGATTAGAATTTGTTTATCTAAATGATACAATTTTATGCACTAATTAAAAAAACATAACATGATCATGTTATGTTGATGAGCCAATAAGATAAGTAGCATGGACAGATAAGTAAACTAGACTTGGACAAGTTTAGTCTTTCTAATTAGGATACTAAGTTATTCAGCTTGTCAGAAAACAAAACTGCTTCCTATTTAAGATACTTTTTAGGATCTTTCTAAACGCGATTAAACTTTCCTAAATTAGATTTCTGCATAATTTAGAAGAAGTTTAGATAAGTGTAAGTAGCCCTTAAGGTAAGGCAATCTGAAAAAGCATAAGTTACACTTTGTTCCATTATTTTCTGGAAATTGCTGAAAGCGACATGAAAAATTAAATTACTACTACATACTTACCTATCTGCATTCTGCTGTGACCTATAAATTTAGATGAGACATTGGCCCCTTACTGTCACGCTGATCAAGATGTTTGGCAAACGTTTATCACCTCTTCTGGCGTCCATTGAGGTTGTTAACCCAGACGTGTCTAGGACAATGGCCGGTGGTAATCAAAAAGTGTTATCACTCTATTTGATGCTCAGGGGCCTTATTTCACGATCATCGATGATACAGCAGCAGCAACAGCAGTCCCGAGATGGCCCCGATCAGAAACAGCCACAAGTGGTATGTTCCACCTCTCTATATTGGGAGACAGGGAAGTCCTCCTGATGATCACCATAAGTGAGTTTCAGGCTCATTCTCAAGATATGTATTACCATATACATACTACTAGTAACACTTGGTCTTCAATTCTTTGGCAGAGAGAACCTACCTACATGTATAAATGTGGATGAATTTTGTGAGAAGTCCACGCTGCATGCATGCATCCGAATTTCACAGACACGGCCGAGAGGTACCTCTTACTTACACGACACCGGCGTAAAATGTCAGACTGTGCTGTCGCGTTTTGTTCGGTGCGTACTTAAGTAGCAGATAGCCCATAGCCCTCCATGGGTCATCGCCTACTTACACATCGAAGGAAGAGCAACGGATCTGTTGTTAGCGTCGGTAGTCATGAAAATCGCTGCTCGTTTTTTCCCTTATGCAAAAAAAAATCTGTGAGCCATACTACCAAATTATTGGTTTCACGAGCCAATAAGTTGAAGTAACCTTGCTCTAATCAATCTAATTGAATCCCATCGTGTAGTCCGATATACTATCAAACTGCGTCGTAAATCAAATCGCTTCCTTGTTGTTATCAATGTCGCATCACGCCTGATTAGCACTGGGTCTAATTGAACTAACGAGTCAGTCACATCGTCACAAGTGCTCTTCGCACTTGGGTGATGAACTTGGGATCGGTGACGGGAGGAGCACGCGATAACGCGTGTAAATATTCAATTGTCAAATAATGAGATGTTGCCTTGGATTTAGTACCCTCCTTTCAGGCTGTTTCTGTACGATAATTATTGTAGTTCTATAAATTGTATATAATAAGAGTACTTGTACCTTTTTACTTATCTGAAGGCACAGCAGTGCTCCCGCCAAGTCAAGCGCAAAGCAAAGACTGTCGTATTTATTGCATTCTTTTCTCGAACCATTTCGCCGCATTTTCAGGCCCCTATTTGAGAACCTCTGAATAGGATTAGAACGCTGAAATTTTCGTCATTTAAATAGCCATAATTACACACTTCAAATCCAAAAAAAATATGTTGGGAGGTCAATTAGTTCCGAAGTTAAGCAAATGCAAAGTTTCACATTTTCGATACGGACTCACTCACTGATCATCATAAAAGAACGTACCTACTTCCCATATACCTAGAGCACTGAAATTTGGTACAGAGGTAGAATTTAACGCCCATGTAAAGGAAAAACTAGCAAAATTACAATTATGAAAGATCTGGACTTCTTGGTGACCATAATGAGAAAGCTTAAGAGTCAGAGCCAAACTATTAGCGTTTTTTTCGAGAAATAGTCAATTAACTGGGTATTCTACTTAAATCAGTATTCATTAGGATTCGAATTAATATAAGCACTCACCAATACTATAATAAATACATTCACACTATTTTCAAAACTAAAATCATGGATAAGAAAATCTGACGATTCAATCAGTCCACGTCCTGTCAGCTTATTGCAAAAAGAAGTGAAATCCAACCAAAAACAGTCTATAAAAAACTATTTTAACTACAAAGTAATCTATAGACTAAGTTGAGCCAAGTCTAAGGTCCCTTTCTGCGATTTATTTATTATTATGGTCACCGCACACTTATAAACTTGGAAAGGGATCGTAAACACCTCGCCTAGTAAAGTGAAGACGATACGATTACGTTATGTTTCCCATAAGTGTGCGTAGCAGTATGAAGTTTCATATAAAGAATACTGACCGGCTCGAGGTGATAAGGTTACTATCCCTTTCCGAGTTGAAAAGTGTGCGGTGACCATACTTATTAATTTTGTGACGTTGCCTTGAGGCTTGAACCCACTAAGCGTGTTTAGAATGTTCACTATTTGTTACTAATTCGACGCTGCCGTAGTTAATGTATTTTTTCTGTGAAATTTCGTGGGTTTATGTGAACCTATTAAATGAACAAATAAGGTACAAGTTGGAAGCGGACGACATGAGGCAGCAGCGGACGACGTGTCGCAGCGACTCTACTGGTTTCTATGTATTTCTATGAAATTACCTCTGTAGTTAGCGACACGAAGCTAGCGACGCATCGTCGAGCGGCAGACGCCAGTGTCGCCCGACCGCGGATCAGTCTTTCTTCCTCTTCTAATAAAATGTATAAAAAATTGCTTCACGGAACACTCGGAATCAACTGGTTTCCATCTGCTGTTGCCATCTGCAGTCGGGTTCGAATTCATTATTCAGACGACCAGGCTGGCGCAGTGGTACAGGGCCCGGTTAAGCGGAGCATGTTGCGCCAGGGGTCGCGGGTTCGAATCCCGCCTAGGTCATGGATGTTTATCGATGTATTATATGTATTTCTATAGTAAAAATCTTAAATATATAAAATTTCTTAAATGTATAAAACATACTTATTAAATATATTTCCGTTGTCTAGTACCCGTAACACAAGTCCTTACGGTACTCAGCACGGGGCTAGACTAACGTGGTGTGTAAAGTCCACAAATATTAAAAAAAAAAAAAAAAAAATATATATTAAAATTACTGCAGCGACAGGTCATGACGACGCGACGTGTCGTGACGACATGAAGCGACTACACGTCGTCCGCTACTGCCTCATGTCGTCCGCTTCCAACTTGTACCTTTAGGCAGAAATGTGGATAAAGAGCATCTATAGAAGACCCGTCTTGAACATCGTGCAATTTTAGCTAGAAACTTCAAACATGTCTTGTCTTGTCTGATGACGTCAGCGTGAGTCGAGTGTCCATGAGTGAAGTGACGTGTTGTTGTGAGATACTCATTAACACATGTAGACGTGCCTCCTGACTTCTGACACAATGAACAGTACTATTAGCACATGAGTAAGTAAAGAAAGTCGGTCACGATGTACTAGTGTATCTAGGGTTGCCATCTCAAAAATCTGTCAACCAGGACAAAGTACGTAAGAACCCCGGATTTCTGAGCTTCCTACCCGGACGTTAGAAAATAGTATTTTTCATAAGATACTCAGAAGAATAAAATATAGTTTTAATGGTCATAAATTAATTATTATTTATTTTAATGCTATTTTAAACTAAATGACGAACTTCTTCCAAAACTTGAAATTTATAGTTTTAGTTTTTTTAAATCAAATCAATCAAATCAAAATCCGGACTACAAATAAAACCCCGCCCGGACGCTCCCCGGACGTCCTCTAAACTAGGACAAATCCGGGGAAACCCGGACAGATGGCAACCCTAAGTGTATCCCTTTATGATAGCTGGTCCCTGCGACTTTGTTCGCGCTGCGTAGTAATATTGTAATCAAAGTGATCTGTTATTGTTTGCTTGCAGTGTGCCGAAATTCCGTTTTTCCGTAGGAATAAGCGATTTTACCGCAGTAAAAAGTGCTTTTGATGTTGACCAGGCTTAGTATCTACACACCACAAAATTTCATTCTAATCTGTACTTTAGTTTCGGAGATTAGCCCGTACAACAGACGAACAGACGGACAAAAAAATTAAAAAACATTGAAAAGTGTTTTATTACTATTTTAACATCGCCCCCGACTAGTTTTTCGTAAATAAGTATATTCAATTTGCAGACACGAATTTTACTGTTTTATTGTATGTATAGATAGATAGATTCGTAAATATATTCAATTTACAGACACCCGAATTTTACTATTTTATTATATGTATAGATATAGATGACGGTCCGTACTAGTAAGTACTTAAATAAGCTGAAGAGTTTATTTATTTGAAAGCGCTAATTTGATAGAAGAGTTCGAAAAAAAACTACTATGAATATCACTTCTGTTCAGAGAGACCTTTTTTGAGTAAATGGGGGGATTGAATAGTCGACGCCTTTTGATGGCTAGTAATGCCTATAGACATCTGAAAGTTTATTAGGCAGATGTCTTGCCTTCCTTCACCTTACTCCTTACAGTTTCGAGGTATTATTTGCCCGACAGCGAATACAAGTAAAGATGAACCATCAACTCAACAATATTTGGTTACGGTAAAACCACAGAATAGAGTTAGTATCAGTGTGGTAACAATGAACAAAAGGCCACAGGCCCCACCATCAACTGTCAACTCTATAATGTGCATATTTACTACTTTGACTTTGATATGAATATGTAACAGCTCGCATACTATAGAAAAACAGAATACGATATGTTTACGCACCAATAACCATAGATATATATAAAAATAGACCTGCCATTAAAATGTTTATTTAGCAAACAGAAGCTACATATCGATTAGACTATTATCTAGGTAACCTGACACTATAACACCAGAGACCCGATCCGCCGCGCTCCAAGGACGGCCGCGGTCTCTGGCGACAGACGGGCGACGCCACCACATTGTCTATTCACCTACTTACATTGTATACATTACGCAATGTATCCTATTATCATTGTTAGTACTAACATTGTCAAAGTTTGAATAATTTTTTTTTGCCGCAGAAACTATATTTTGGGTTGGAAATTTTCCATTAGATATAATCTGAACATTAAATCTATTTTCGTTTGGATTAATGTAAGAAATAAGGAACAATAGATAAATGAGATTTTCTCTAAGACCATCTGGACAGAAAGATACAAACGAGAGGCGAAAGAAGACCTGGACTAAGCAATCAGTTGCAGCAGAATAGTAATGTAGTGTCTGAGGGAGAAAAAGAGAGATTTCATTTTTTCATGATTTTTCTCTATTGTTTCATAAGGGAGGAAAACACTTAATATCTTACCGCTAGTTTGTTCCTACAAAGACACAAAGAGATGTAGTAATTTTTTTTTCTCCTGCGTAGCATTTGCTCCCACGCTGAAAACACAAACTTTTATCTATGTTTTTCATCCGCTGGACTTTCGGCGTAGGTAGGAATAAGAACATGTATTATTAGCATATAATAAACAGCATAACATTTTATTTACGTACACGAAATATTTTAGCATCACAACGTAGTTTACAAACATGTACGGATACCACAATTTGGCGGGCTCCCAATTCACACTGCTGTCATTACTGATATAAATATATGTTAGGAAATTGCCAATAAATTCTGTGATATGTACGCTAATATTATAGTGCTTTTTTTTTTTTTTTAGATAGACAATACGCTAAAGCAGGCAAAATGCCTAGGGCAGCTTCATCGCTATGAGAGGCGAGTGATAACAACTCGAGCCTGTTTATGGTCGATAGGGGGACAGACCCCCCCTTCTTTCCCAGACGAATGGGAGAAGGCAAACCGGACTTTTTGCGAATTAATAGGTAAACTATTATTATCATGGCCGAGGACAGCGGGTGTCCTCAGCTCCCCACCTTTAACGGAGGGGAGCAGCTCGCGCGCGGCAGCTAAAAAGTGGCCGACACGGGTCATGAGCTTGAAGAGCTCTATGAGCTATCTTGACTGGGGGGCCCGGACCCCCCTTCCACCACTGGCGGGTGGTACATTATAGTGCTATTTTGTCGCAATGATGAAGGTAGCAATAGCTCATTTAGGAACACAGACAAAGCGGTATTATACCGATCACAAAATCGAAAAATTGTCTATTAATTTTCTTGTCTTCTCCAGAAGACAAGAAAATTAATATTTATAGAAGAGACTAAGCTGAATCACGGCTGAATTGTGCGATCTTCTGGTGGCCCATTGGAGGAGGGAAAGTGAGTGTGATTAAACGTGTCGATTGTGTGGATGTTTATGGGCATCGATAATTATCAAAAGAATTACCCGGCTCGTTTGCTACCATATTTACTATAATCGCTTCTTACTCCGTCTATTTTGTTCATAAATTGTTGAGGGTCCCAACACAATCGTCTTTGGTCTTCCTGAGATATAAGGATCATAAAGTGGCGACCATCGTCGATATTGAAAAAAAAGGACACCACCAAAAGGCACGAATGATTTAAAAAACCGGCCAAGTGCGAGTCGGATTCACACACCGAGGGTTCCGTGCAACGAAAGGTCATCTCTGCGACATTTTTTACCAGAAAATAAATAACTTGACTTTTCATAGCGTTTGTATGAACGACAAAGTTGTATTTGCGTTTTTTTGAAAATGTATTATTTCTCGAAAACTTAAAGGATATCTCACTCAAACCATTGATAGTTACATTGAGATCTACAGAAAATATATTTTTTAGATTTGTAACTCTCTTATTTTAAAAGTTAGAGGGGGAGGGGCTCATTTTTCCACTTTGGAAGCGTCTATCTTTCAAACAATTGATTTTGACAAAAAATGGTTCTAGGAACCTTAATGTCACTTTTGAAGACCTATTTTAAGATTCAGTTCTATGTATGACGGGCGGACGGACAGACAGAGATGACGAATCTATAGGGTACCATTTTTTGCCATTTGGCTACGGAACCCTAAAAATCGCGTTATGCAGACAAATCTTACGATTGAAATCCATTGAGCCGTCCAGACTGTAGCTGGGAACTAGACATATCACGCTCGATATCATCACCTTCGAACTCAGTTGGACAACAAGATAGTAAGACTGGTGTAAGGAGATCTCCACACACCGGTTTGATCCGGTTCTTATCTCATCGATAACTGGACCGTCTCATGACATCAGTTACGTAATAATAATTTATAATGCTCAATATAATTATTTTATTACCTACTCACAAATCTTAATTCTTGGATTCGCCTGAATCATCATCATCATCATCATTTTCAATAAGATTTAATACGAATATCTAATGACTGACTCTCTTTCACACACACTTTATAGCCCTAGCTATTTAAAGTGTGTTGTTTCATAAAATTACTAAAACAAATTGATCAGTGTCGTCCGAAATAAATAGATTTGAATTTGAATTTTGAATTTATTCTCCACCCCCTTCCCCCCTTAACTCTTCCGAAGATGTGAGAGATGCATCCCAATATGAGAAGAGAAACATTTTAATAGCTAATTTAACTATTATTATCATGGCTAGAGGGACTAAGAGGTACCTGTCTCAAGTTGATCAAAATATCTAACTTGCAAGATTTGATTACTGATAACGTCTACACAGCTAAATAAAACCTTATTAATACGTACTAGGCATTTGTTTCTTAAATATTTCTTACTGCTTTACTGCGCCCATCGGTTTCACCCGCGTAAATTTCGATATCATGGAAGATCAGCCCATGGCATCCCGTAAGAACATTTTTTCGGGATAAAAACTAACCTATGTGTTAATCCAAGTTACTCTCTAAGTGTGTGCCAAATTTCATGATCGGTTTATCGGTTTTTGCGTGAAAGAGTAACAAACAAACAAACAAACATACAAACTTTCGCATTTATAATATTAATAAGATGAACCGTTCTAATGGTTTAACCCAACCAAGCATTTAACCCTTTATTAAAAGGGCTAAATGCTTGGTTCTCTTTGCCTACCTCATTAGAAAATTGGCCTGAAGATGTGTTGTCGTTATTAAATAGCAGTCCCAGTCCAACTTTAAGATGAATAGACAGCCAACTACGCAGTACGCATATTATAATGCACTTGTGTCCAAAATAATATGCACTCTCCATTCCTTGGTTTATTTTTGTTCATGTCCCAATGTTACTTCGGACGAATTTTATATTATTTTTATTAGTACGAAATCGCTGATCTCTACTTATGGACCACTGATCTGCACGACTATTGGCGCTATTTGACCAAATTACTTAATAGAAATGTCATATAGAAGTAGAGATATAGGCCAAGATAAAACAAAGGTATAAAATATTCTCATTATTAGGAAACCAAGCTAAGGCTAGATTTTTTAGTAATTGGTTACTTGATTGTCACAATAAATGCGCAGAAATTTATTTGTAGTAGACGTAGCACTCATTTTTCTCTCTCCTAAACACCGAGAAAGATAAATTATCATAAGATCTAGGCCTTAAATATGTCCGACATATTTCAGTAAAGTTATTGCTAGTCCCAATCTAGTGAGACTCTGCACAGAATAAGCACCAACCGGATTTTGCCAGCATCCATATACCGGTCGTGTCTACGATACAACTAAATAAAACCGAACTTGTAATTAACAATATCGTTTTAAATAAAAACTGGTAACAATAATTAACAAACAACTTGATATGACCTTAAAAGTAAAAAAGGATATTATTAAATAAGTATATTGATGGTATATGACATTACGAATACATTGATATTTATTCAAATTATTAAGATATAATGTTTTTATTAACATATAGATGTTCTTACTTCTTGGAATTAAGATATGTTTTATTAGATCATTATCTATGAAATTGGAGGTATGAATTTCTATAATAGTAAAATTTTAGTTTTCTTTTATTTTGGCTAATCCAAGACCTGCATCCCGATTGTGTTTTTATGCAACTACTAGCTGCGCCCCGCGGTTTCACGCGCATAAATTTCGATCCCGTGAAAAATAGAAAATCACCCATGGCATCCCATAGGAACATTTTTTCGGGATTACAACTATCCAGTGTTAATCCAAGTTACCCTCTATGTGTGTGCCAAATTTCATGAAAATCGGTTTAGCAGTTTTTGCGTGAAGAACTAACAAACAAACAAACAGACAAACTTTCACATTTGTAATTTTAATAAGATATAGTATTTGTATATGTATATTGTATAGACTAAAGTCAAACGCGTTAGAAAAGAAAATCATTGCAAAAACTCACACTCGGGGTGCTGCAGCTGGTCCGAATACATACATTTTCAGTTTTCACATGTTGATGATATTTTTATCCCTTTAGGTACTGTAGAATTAGAGGCCTGCGCAGACGAGAGATTTTTGTCCGCGGACTTTTTTGTCCGCTAAAATAAATTGCTTACAACTTTTTTTTTTATAGTACAGGAGGCAAACGAGCAGGAGGGTAACCGAGATGATGGTGTTTTGTAACTGTATCGAGTAACGCAAACGAGGGATTAAAAGTACGCGGTACTTTGAATACATGTTTGTCCGCGAACAAAAAAGTCCGCGGACGTAAATCCCTTGTCTGCGCAGGCCTTTATGGCGATGTATTCAACAAGAGCAAGCGAGAGAAAGAGAGAGAAAGAGAGATCAACAACAGCAACGTACAGAGTAGTTATAAGATATAATATTAATAGTTCTCTTCTGAAATTCTCAAAATTCACAACGCGTAGACTATAATTCAATCACGCTACTTCAAGTGATATTGCATCATTTTATGAAATACAACGTTTACGTCATGCGTAAAACACGCAATGGATTTGCACTGTCATGATAGTACTTAATACCTGGCTTATCTGTTGTAATTACAGATTTCATAACAAATTAATAGAAATATAATAATACAATTTGCCGTTGTTTGTAATTGGCAGCGGTGTCTCCACATTATGTCCAAAATAGAATAGGCTTTAGAATAAGCGCTGACTGGCAGAGGAGTAACGAAGAACTCCCCGAAGAAGCTGCAAATTTGTCGTGGTGGGGGAGCTAGCGTGCCTCTCCCCCCCATCCCCAAGGCTGTGCTACCCAACACAGGGCTACCCAAACCCGACAGGCATAGGGAAGGATCAGCTGAAGAGTCCTCCACCCGTTCCTCTAAACCAACAGACGGCAACGTGGATTGGGACGACTGGCGGGTCCGATTCGAAGAGGCGAATTCGCCTAGTGTCAGGATTGGAACCTGACCCCATTGCGGTTCCGATGTCGTAGTAGGGACTGTTTAGAGGCAGCCCGACAGTCCCCAAGAACGAGAAGTCTGGCTTTCTTAAATATTAAGCAAATATGAAGATGTACATTTTTGATATAATAATATTGTTTAATATAATGTCGGTTCACATAAAGTGTAAAAAGCATCGAAAATAAACAATAAACTCTGCATAATTTGATTTTATATGACACATTAAAAGAACACGCAAAATAAAAAAGTTATTTTGATACGACTTACAGACGACCTGCAAATTATAGATACTATTTTGAACAACTATTTTTGTTTTTTTATATAGTATAAGGGGGCAAACGAGCAGTAGGAGACATTTTAATGACTACCGCCGCCCATAGACATCCGCATAGAGGTTATATAGATGCGTTGCCCTCCTTTCTACTCCCCCCTCCATGAACCACCCATAGACATATTCATAGAGGCTGTACAGATGCGTTGCCCTCCTCCTCTTCCCCCCTCCATGGGCCACCGGCTACTTACACACCGCACCACATGACCGCACAGCTGTCAATGACAAAATTCGTGTTTATAGTCATTACTTCACAATTTGACTGACCTTAATCTGAGTCTATCATAAGTAAGTCTATCGACAACGAAGTAAAGCAGCCGTACCGAGTTTCTGTACTTATATCATAATCAGTAGAATATTTTTTTAGGGTTCGGTACCCAAAGGGTAAAAGCGGGACCCTATTACTAAGGCTCCGATGTCCGTCCGTCCGTCCGTCTGTCACCAGGCTGTATCTCATGAACTATGATAGTTAGACAGTTGAAATTTTCACAGATGGTGTATTTCTGTTGCCGCTATAACATCAAATAACATCATCATCAACAAAAACATCAAATAATATGAATATTTAAGGGGACCCCCATACAATAAACGTGATTTTTTGCTCCCATGCAAAAGATAAGCTCCCGTTTTCGTAGATAATGGTACGAAACCCTTCGTGCGCGAGTCCGACTCGCACTTGGCTGGTTTTTTTACTTTAAATTATGTACTACTAAAGCCGTGAGCATTTCCATTTAAAAGGGTTACAAGATTACAATGTGCAAGGCAAAGGTAATAGGATAAGTGTAATTTAATTACTGCGCTACGTGCTGAGCCCATACAACTATCCGGTGCAGCGTTATTCTTATTACATTATATTATATTATCATCATCATCTGCCACAGCTAGATATTATAATTGTGCTTGTCTTTTTTTTGTTTTTTTTTTAGGTAGAACTATGCTAAGACAGAAGGTCAGTACAGCTTCATCGATATGAGAGAGTGCTTGTCTTGATCTTTTCCTAAGTTCAGCTAGCGCAACGTTGGTTTATATGTGTGTAGAGTCATTACATTTTTTATTATTTACTTATGCAACTACTAAGCTTAGGGAACTTGAGAAGAACCAGCAAAACAGAGTACGAATTTGTATATCACCATATTTATTCTACAAATTTATCATCACACACACCTTTATACATATCCCCTTATTAATAAACATGGAATAACTATATCCAAGTAATAACCTGGTAATAAACTGACATCTGTCAAATTCCATACTTTTTTTGTGTTTTTTATTATGGAATTTGACAGATATCAGTTTATTGCATGGTTATTCCTTGGATAGAGTTATTCTATGTTTATTAATAAGGGGGATGGAGCGGATTTCATCCCAAGAGTGGATCGCGAGATTTGTAGTGAGCAATCACTATTTGCATAGTGATGCATAGTGCATAGTGATTGCTCACTATGGGAATCTACTACTAGTAATAATCACTAGAAATATAATGCAACAGATTGTGAAGATTTTCTAATAGAAGAGAGATAATTATAAAGTTTCGCTATTCTTCAATGGGTAGGTATAGCTTACTAGTAACTACTAAATCACGAGGTACAGATTTAACCTGAGTAAAATAGATTTTACAATAGATTGTAAGATTATTTTTGGAGATAACTATATAAGTAATTTTACTTATATTGTATCTATTACTTATATTATATACTAGTCGGCCTGCCGTTGTGTTGTCATGGTAACGTGTAATGTTAT
>LUGF01016342.1:239798-255762 GCA_001625245.1 Calycopis cecrops | reverse complement strand
TGCTCTAAATCTCAGGACTTAATCGGCGTACGTCAATAAGCCACTAAGCTGACGATACTATTGACGTATTATCGGATATTAAATGGAAAAGATAGCGATATTAACAAAGTGTGGATTATATTGATAACCGTATCAATCGTCCGTTACAATTTCTACAAATTAATTATGAATCAGCGTAATATGTGCTAAGTCATGAAATGTAATCTAATGTAAATGTTATAACTTATAACAGATGGTGAAAAGAGAAGCTTCTAGAAATTGATTCTAACGTTTAGTACGAAGTAGTACCAAGCTGCTTGCATGCAGCCGAATTGAGCCGGCACGACTGCATAAGTGACGCTTATACGAGGCAGGCTTTTGATGTGAGTTGACCCTTAGGTCAACTCACATCAAAAGCGCGGCTAAGGGCAGTGAAGCGGAGCGCAGTTTATGTGTCATATGAATTTCAACGTTATTGTCATTACTATAGTACTTATTATCGAATTCTCGCGACTTCTGGAGCATTCCAGCGACTTCCCGAGCAGTCGCGGGAATCCGCGCGCCTTCCCTATCGGGCGAGTCGCTTCGCTTCGCTGCGCTTCGCCGCTCTTTCGGTGTGAGTTGACCCTAAAGTGACAGTTGTGCTCTCGCGTTTCATGCGGTAAGTAGCCGGTGGCCGATGGAGGTGAGGTGAGGAAGGGCAATGTATCTGTATGTGAGGATGTCTATGGGCGTCGGTAGTCATAAAAATGCCACCAGTAGTAGGTCCATCTGAAAAAAATACCTATTTCGGCATCGAATGCAAACCATTATGAACTGATAGTGATTAATGATTATTATGTATGTCTTGTGATATGTTTAGAATTAGCTAATAAACACTCATATTGTTGTATAATACTTTGTACGTTGTTGATATTATACAAGCTTGATAAAATCGAGAGGCGTTAAATTAAACCACACATACTATAAGTGCCTACAGTTAATCCGAAACTAGTAAAGTTTACGACATGTACACGAAAATACTTTTTTCAAAGAAGTTAAATAGCGAGCGCCAGCAAAGCCTGTTTTGCGGATGTCTATGGGCGGCGGTAGTATTCTATCACCTGCTCATTTGCCCTTATCCTATATAAAAAGACGGCGTCTAAAAGAATTGAGCGTAGTACTCATAAAAAATTTCCAACTGTTGTTTGCCGTCAAAAAAACATCAAACATTGAGACAAAGATCTTCTCTATTGTGCTTATTCTGAGACCTCAGACTGCAGGACGATATAGAGTCCAGGGTCCGTCAGCAGTCAGCACTATTGTTTTTAATAGATTAGCGTGGCAAACGAGCAGCCGGAGCCATATTCATGACTGACATCCGCATAGAGGTTACACAGATGCGTTGCCCTCCTCCCGCCTTCACGAGCTATAAAATATAAATGTGATTGTAACATTGGCACGGGTTCGGCCAGCTATTTATAGACAACACCTACTGGTGTATTTATTTTAGCCATGTTTACACTATGGAACGCTTGGGATTCGAAATGTTACGGATTCTATCTCTTACGTGTTTAGTATTTTGTTAATAGGAAACGTACTTACCAAATCTAGAGTTATCCGGCTATTACGTTTTTGTGTAACAAACCAAATCTTACAAAACGCAAAAAAAAAGAAAAAAAAAGTAAATTTTTAGTTTTATTATTGATTACTATTCATTTAGTATGATACCTATTATTTTATTTTTAAGTCAATTTTTACTAAGTATACTTACTACTTTTTCAAAATTCAAATTTATTTATTTTTTCACCATTTATTAATACCATTGGTTCAGCGGTATACAAACGCAAAAATTTTATACTGGCATAAAAATCTCTTGTTTGTGATTGAATTCCTCCGAAATAACTCGGCCAATATTTATTAAATTTTTCTGTGCATATTCTGTAGATTTGAGTACTTTCTGTAGGTCGTAATTAGGGTTACTACTTTGCCAGGTAGGCAGAATTTGCCGAGATTGTCCCAACATTTTGTATTACGTCCCGAAAAAAGATGAAGTGTCCTGTCAAATTTCTTAAAAAATAAGGACGAAATTTTTAAACATTTTAATTAGCATCTTTATCACAAAGAAAAATAAAGTTTTGACCAGACTATTATTAAAAAAATCCATTTTTTTATTAATTTTGTTTAGATATTTTAATAATCCCTTCTGGCAAGTGGCAACCCTAGTCAATATTTCATCCCGATGTGTCCCTTACGCGAGTGAAACCGCGTGCACAGCGTGTCGCACGACGGAATCAAAATATTAAGTGAATAAGTAGCTGCTACTGCAATATGCTAAGTGGAATTTTAAATGTTTTCACTTAGTTCCACTTAGTACTTAGTTGCTAAGTAATCACTTTGGACAGAATGCAAAGCTGAATGCTACTTTGAATACCTTCGAGGAACATCGACTTTTCGCTAAAATAAAATGTAGGAATTTCTTAAACTCTTCTCATTTTTGTTCAATAATTCAGAGCACTTCGGAAAGTGTTTTTAGTATAAGGGGGCAAATTAGCAGTCGGATCCTATTGAAAAAAAAAATTAAGGACTTACGCCCATACAGCGTAGAGGTTATACAGAGGAGTTTCCCTCTGCTTCCCCCTTTATGGGCCACCGGAAACTTGTACACCTCACGAAACGCGACAGCACAGCCGTCAACATTAGGCTCATCTCGTGAGCAAAAAGTACATCTGGCCGCGCCGGTCCATTTCCTATGCAGTGTAATGTGGCACTACCTCTTACTGTATACAATATTACAAAATCATGTTTGTATTCACAAAAAAGAATTTACTCCAATGGTTACACTCAAAAGGAGTCCCCATTGTTGGCGAAGGACAGTTTAAAT
Source organism: Calycopis cecrops (assembly GCA_001625245.1). Lineage (NCBI taxonomy): Eukaryota > Metazoa > Arthropoda > Insecta > Lepidoptera > Lycaenidae > Calycopis > Calycopis cecrops. Next base: position 252,920 of record LUGF01016342.1, on the reverse strand, counting down.
TGAATGGCCCGCGAACAAATGAATGGAAGGTTCGAGAATCGAGAGAGTTCTCGAACGTTCCACAAAACCGCGGCGGCCGGTATGGAGGAACAGGGTTCGTGGTAGCGCGTACAATCACACAACTCTATGTATAATGTAGGTAATATTTAGTAGCGATGTAGAATTATTTGACCTACTTTCTATTTGTTAGAATTTGATATAGAGATGTATTTATTTGCATCAAAATATAGGTTCTATTTTATGTATAATTTACTGCAAGAGCGATGTCTAAAAAATATTCGTTTTTTTCATTAATATAGATAAGTAATTCGGTAGTATGGAATGAGCTTTTAATAATTTGAAGATAAATATAGTGAATGTAAAAGTCGTGTGTCTGTTTCTAATTAGGTAGGTACCGTATTAGGTACGTAATTCCTTACACTTAATTTCGATAACACAGATCTTGTTAATAAAACGATGATAGATTAAATGAAACGAAAAGGTTATAGTAAGCAGCAAGTATATTTCAAATTACATCAGATCGATTAAAATTACATGCACAGGTATATTGATAGTTCACCAGTTTATTGATACATTCAGCAGGTCAAGGTCTAAATGGCAGTTGTCTGAGGTAAGTAGCGCTGCCTCTATAGGCTCTCGTAGTCGGCAAGAACTTAGCAACATTACATCACATTTTTGATTTTAGAATTTAATACATCTTTCTAATCATAAATATTTTTGAATTTAGAATTAAATACAATTTTCTAATCATAGCTCTTTTGAATTTAGAATTAAATACAGTTTTATTATCATTAAAAAAATGATTTTTTGAATTTAGTCAAATACATTTTTCTAGTTGTAAATTGTTGCCAGTATATCCACAATACTTAGCCCTATATGGTCCTTACAAAATATTAAAGTCATCGTAACTTCAGTTTCACTGAAAACATTATTAGCTTAGGTCCTTTAGGTTAACATCACATAAAACATACTTATTATAGTTAACAAACAAATTCCCTTAATTTATTTGGGCCTCACTTTTCGTTTTAAATAAATATGTACCTAACTTGATATCTAAACTGCCGACTTTCTCGATTGTGAAATATTTTTTTCTACTACAACTAGCCAATGAATACAACTACAATCTCACTTTACATAAAATTAGGTACAATACACAAGGGTTCAATTAATACTGTCATCTATTAAAATTAGCACGAAATCTACTCATAGCCTGCAAGTAATAAATAATAACTTACACGTAAATTAATCACAGATACCAATCGCAAATCGTCACTAGGCTATTCTCAAGGTCACGTTGAAAACTAATCTACTCGTACCTAGCTGAAAAAACTTACCGTTTATTTTCTCTCCTAAACTAAACGCAGTCTTAAAACATTTATCCCCAGTACAACCTACAACCCTGGTCGAAACTTACAAAGACACATGCAACCGATGGAACTTATTAGCAAGCGAAATGATATTGCATTGACATTCGTTCAGGTTAACACAATCGTACTCAACTGGTGTCCACTTTCGTATCACAGATGTGTGGGCGCGCCTGCATGTCGCCTGCATGCAGATGCAGGTCACAGGTAGGGCATGCAGGCCCCGCATCGCGAGTGCCGCTTGGGAGACTCCGCGCGCGCCCTGTACACAAGCACCGGCGGTTAGCTCACGAGCTCCTCTCCTCGTTACGGTTATCGGAACGACTGAAAGCCCGTCGCAACTTCTCCACCAACCTGCTGTGAAACTTTTCCTCCTTCCCCCGATTCGTGGGGCTAGCCGAGCCCTTGTGGTTGTCGTGCATGCGGAGCGAGGTCCGGGACGGAGGGACCCGGCAGTAGGACAGGGAGCGCATGGCCGGGGCGCTGCGGTGAGGGCTCAGCGCGGCGGGCGTGCGCGACGAGAACATGGGACCTTCGGAGCGCGACTCTGAGATCTTCCTGACCCGCCCTCCGATGGCAGCCTTGTCCGCGGACTCGGAAGTGCGCCGGGACCTCTGGGAGTTGTATATGTCCCAATCGTTCTTTACAACTGGCATCATGAACGCCATCTCGGCGGCGGCAACGGTTACTCTTGGTTGTTAACGTTTTGTTATAATACGTAGAACGTCGCGGTAAACGTATTCTTGAACACGGAAAATTGTGTATTAATCAATAATCGTTTGCAGGATATTTTCACTGGTCGTTGATATATTTATAAAAGTAACTTCTTTTAGTTACTAATTTAGGATTTTTCTAGAGATATTTTCTTTGTAAATGTAAATATGCGAACAGGAACTGAATATTAATCACTACTTTCCACTTCAATGTCACACCCACTTTGTCATTCAAGATCAGATGTTCACCTTAGGACGAATAGCGATAGAATGAGGTATTCATGAAAACACACCCTAAATATAAGGAAAATATTGGCGCCACTGTCGCAGCGGACATTGATACAAACTTTTTAAGTACTAGAAATTTAATACAACACTAGTCCACAAGAAGCTACATACAAGGAACTTATTAATAAATTAATACTATCTGTAGTAATAATTTTACAATGATAATATAGACTTAAGAGCATAAAATTATCTGATAATGTTATGAATTAATTTAGTTAACTATTGAGTAAGAGATGGCGTAAATATTTCCGCTACTCAACAACAGATGGCGCTATTTTTATCATTTGTCTTTACGCGACATCTAGTTTCCGCTTAAAATTAAACATCTTATATATTTTTAACTAGATGTCGCTTCCACTTGTTTATTTACATTCGATATTATATTCTCCATTTAAAAAAGTTCTAGTCTATTTATACGTAGACATTGTATTCTCTGTCTACGTATTTATATAATAACTTAGTTGAAACAAAAATTCAATGTCAAGTCTGTCAACGATTTGAGGGCTTTCTACCTTACCTATCTGCACCAAAAATAAGAAATTTACCCATGCTTGTATAAATGTATATTTCTTCATATACCAATAATAAAGCTAAAAGCTTGATAAAACCCATTTCCAATCTGACTAAATTGACAATCAAATTGGGTAGGGTTGACTCGAAATTGGCGATTTAGTCGCATAAGTGTGTATGGTAAACTAGATCAGGGGCCTATTCAATCGCAATTTTCAAAAAATTGTATCGTGTGGAAGTCGTTTAATTCATCATTGTAATTGAATTTCAAAATTTTACACAGATCGCAGATTTGTTTCATCTATCCGCTTAGGGGTGGTGAAACAAATACATCCATAATGTTATATTCACACAATCACTTCAACCATTTTCTATTTATTATCTATAATCAAACAATGTCTGGTTCAAAAAGCATCTTTATTATAATTTATTATTTACAGACCAAGGTTAGACGCTTAAAAAAATAACAATAACTTAATATGACAGGCAATAAATTAACAATGAGTTACAAATCAACAAGTTTGTGTGCTGAGTATCAGCCATTAGTGCTGTATTTTTTTAACTAAATGTTTCTTGTTAATACTTTTACATTTACACATTTTTATTTTTGGTAATGCATAACAAACATTCTTTCACATTCATGTCAAAAAAATAACGATTTCTTTTTTTTCATACAATTCAAATACGGCCACCCATCCTCGACAGTCGCTATGCACTGCTTTTACATCGGTTACAAACTTAACAATTTGCCGTAAGTAAAGCGCTTCATCTAATTACACCTAATTATTTGTGAAAGCATCAGTGGCGTAACAATCGGGTTGCCGCCCTAAAACAATAAGTCAGAGTACCACGACTGTGCCCACAGATGAAAGATAATATTTCTCTCTGTTGGTAGAAGGGTACCAGATGGACGTACCATCGATTTAGAATTTACAAGATACACAATGTCAGAACAGAGGCGAGACAAAAAAAATATTTGACAAATGTCAGAATTACTACAAAAACACATGTAAGACTTTGATTAAGCGGGGCGCTGTGGCCTCTTACTCGCTAAAATAATGGTATCATATTATGTACTTCATCTACTGTCTCTTTTCTTTTCCGATGATTCGAAGTTAATTTGAATGTCTCGCTCTCACGCTTTGTACATCTTTCACGTAGTGAGAACAATTCTAAATCTAGGGAACAGACTAAAATGTCTAGACAACATTTTAAAGACTTTTGGATAATAGCAGGAACAAACAATAAACATGCTCCTATTTCTTTTCAACAGAGGTTTTAATTTCAAAATTTAATTTTAATGCTAGACTAGTTGTACCTTTAACCTATTTCTTTTAAATTTGTGTTGTCAGGAGACCAAATTTTTTTTTGGGAAAATATCGGTTACTCCCGCCCATCTGGCAACCCTAATTGGAAGACAGAGGGGCCGATATGACGAACCAGATGATGCCAGGGCCCCAAACAGTAACGCCACTGAAACACTCACTGATTAAAGCTTTCACAATTAGCATTTTATTCACACGCAAGCACCACATTCTACTGGAGATTTCAATTACATCGTGATATGTTTAAATTTAAGACGTAGGCGTTTCTCTGACATCACTGCGTTCTAACTCGAACAGAGTCAGAAAAGTCATGTCAGAATTGTCAGTCGGGTCGCAAACAATATATTATTTAAATCGCACGAAACGCGAAATGGCTGAAAACTCCTATTTCCTCCTCTGAAAGGTTTATAATAATATAAAAGAAATGCTTTCTTGGTTGCGGACCGAATGACAGTCCTGACATCACTGCATGTATGTACGGTGTTGTCACAAACCACATTTTTTTTTCTTTATAATTGAATACTCTGACTTCTAAACTAGGTCTAAGCCTGAAGAACCTAGTATCTCCCTCCGTCTTTACAATAATGCCAAAACTGACACTAACAGCTACCTAACGAGCATAGTCATGTGATCTAATGCTCATGATGTGACTACGTAATATTAATTACAATATTAATAAAATAAAATAAAAAATTAAATTATAGACAATTGAAATTTCTAATGTAATAAATAGTCTCTATGGATACTTGTTTGCTGTGCAGGACATATTATAGTGCACAGGCATAAGTGCACTCTATACGGTGCTACACAACATTAGAGTAATCAAACATAGGACACAAGGTACTTTCCGGGGCACGTGAGTAAACACCTGTAACTTCCTCACTTCGGACTCTTTTCAGAAATTGTAAAGTTTGCCAGTTTGTCTCAGAACTCAAATCCGTGCTCAAACTCGAAAAATCAAACTGAAAAAAGGCCAAAACTTCACTAGCTTACCACACTAGAGATTCAAGATTCGAGGCAGTCCTTAATTAATACGCCAGCAATATTACAATTATAAATATTTATAATAGATAAAATGAAAAAAATATATTCCACTATCTAAGAGACACATTCATACTTTCAATGAATTACAATACATACTTGTATATTTGGCACTACATATTTTAATTAATACACAAATATAATACTAAACTTATTTAGATGTCTATGGCACCGATGAGTATGATATGTGACTTAAATATTCCAATTTTATTTATAAAAATATAACAAGCTTTATGTCTTTAAAAGTTTCTTACCAGCTTATTTATAAGCTTTTACAGTCTTAATGTCAGAGAGAGAAAGAAAGTTAAATTCTATCGAACTATCTTTTAAAAATTTAACAAAGACAGGTTGTTGCAACAATTTTAGAAGTATATCGTTTATATATTTGTTTTTAAAAGTCTGGCGTTTAGATATACAATACATAAAAATAATATAAAACAAAGTCTTTAGAACAAAATCTTTCTTTCCTAGCTTCTTAGTATTTAAAACCAAGACTTTCATTTTTGTTTTAAACTATCAACAGACTAGAGAGATATATTAAATCAGATAGGGGGGCGTTATTATGATATTGAGTAATCATTGCATCGTATAAAATAAAGTTGCTTTTCGCACTCTGTGTGTCTGTATGCTAATTATAATTTAAAAAAAATGCTGTAATTGCTCAACAGGCTTTTGATGGGGGCTTTTTTATTAGATAGAGTGATTTAAGAGGAAGGTTTATATGTATAATAACATCGAATTTAGCGTGTGCGAAGCCGCGACCAAAAGCTAATTTATTATATAATTCGACATGTATTAGGTAATTTATTATTTTACATGCTCTAGTAATACGTACATCGCCAGAAGAGAATGGAACAAAGTAAAAACCAGTGTCAAGACTATCAGGCGTGACTAAACCTGGGAACCCTCCATTTTGTGAAGCACACTGTAGGTAGCAAAATATGTTTGGCGTTAAGTGTGTGTGTTGAGTTATAAGTGTTAGATTGTTAGATAGTTTGTTTTAGCGAATAAAGTTTATATTGAAGTAAAAACTTATTTAGCAATACACAATTTAATATGGACAAATTAATGTTGAAATTATATTTTTGCGTTTGGTAATAAACATCAAACGCAAATATGCCATTAAAAAGTTCATTTCAGCTACATATAGCATTTAAGTGTTCACTCCTATCGAATCAGAACATTTAACATTATATACCTCATGTCTCTCAATACGAGTACGAGTACCAATACCACGACTGCACGGCAACTGCACGGCAACCAACGGTTTACCGCCCGCTAAATTTAAAATCAATGGCGGACCATATTTTTTCTTCTGCGGACCACTGGTTGGGAAGCCCTGCTGTAGATACTCAAGTGCTCTGCATGCTAGTATTCTGAGTACTGTTATTCTCCTCCCTCGACCTCTCAGGGTCGTAGTACCCGTTGAGGTTGACGAGCGTCAGCAGCTCCACCAGGTGGCGCTGGTAGCCGCACTCCGTCAGCCGCGCCACCACCTTGTGGAGGTACCTCGCGAGCTTCGTGAAGAGGTGGAAGAGTTCTTCCAACTGAGCGAAGTTGGGGTGGACGTAGCCGGTCGACTTCTGTTGCCATTCGCTGGGAGGTGAAAAAGAAAGTTATTTAGCTATAGGGATCGTGTGATAAACATAGAGTACCATATTCAGTTAAAGTGCTGTCCCTATGTTGAAGACAAAAGAATTACTGTCATATTGACATTCAATATTTAAATTGTATTTTAATATTATAATTTATAACTATTTATATTTCAGTTTTTACAAATAAACGTCAAAGTGTTCATTGCAATTGTCAGAGAGTCGAAAATCAAAATAAAGATATTTGTATGCCCATTAAAGTAAATCATGATTTAGATCTACGCCGCTTCGATGATGCAGTTGAAACTTATGTAACAGTATACAGGGTTGATAAGAGCGAGAGCCACTAAATGAAACCACATATACTATAAGTGCCTACAGTTAATCCGAAAGTATTAAAAAAAAGTTTACGACAAGTTTAAAATATAAAATACTTTTTTCAAAGAAGTTAAATAGCGAAAAATTGTTATCACTTTGTACCGGGAGGCTACTGCGAGCACGGGGTTAATGACCCCGGCCGGCCATAGTCGGCGACCAGCTTCGATACAGCGTGTACGAAGTGAGAAAAAACTTAAAAAAATTCCTGCTAAACTATTGCTCCGATTGATCTGATTTTTGTGGTGAGGCCTGGAAATGATATACTAAATATGCGGTTTAATTTAATGCCTCTCGCTTGTATCAACCTTGTACGGTAACTTAAACGGTTGATGGTTTCGTTTTCGACGGTGGGCGACTAGTGACCACATTATATTTCAATAATCTATATTAAATAACTTATAATTTAAATTTATTATGGTCGAATTTCGACCACTGGACGACCACTCGTTATTATAGATAATAAATGACATACCCAGCTTTAAGCAGCCGGCTGAACTTGAGTATCACCGTGAACATATCGTTGAGCAGTTTCATGACCGGCGTGGAACGGTTATTGAGCAGACACCTGAACAATACTTTCTTCACATATATCACGTGGCACTCGTAGAGGTCATCTAAAGTTAGCGCCTTTTTGAGCTCCGACTCGAACTCCGTCCAAGAGGTAAGTATACACGTGGTGACTATGTACGTGTCTAACGCTCGGATGAGTGACGCCATTACGTGCCGGTATAGCTGGATGGAGATGTAGTGAGACGAGCGTAGGAGCTGCCTGGAGTGTTTTGAGGACTTTGCGAAGACTTTTAAGTTCTGGAAAAAAAATTGGAATAAGTTCCTTATAGTACAGACAGGTGAAAAATACTTTCGCGTCGGCTGCACTCGGCTCTCTTCGGATAAACTCGGTTCTCCCCGCATCGCTCGCCGCCTGTCTACACAACACTTCGAGCGATGTCCATAGACCGCTCCAGATTTTTTAATTAAAAATATATTGTTAGATATGTAAATCTGGCTCCGAATAATTATTTTTGTAAATCAGGACACACATCATCTTAGACTTTAATACTATATATAATCGGGCAAACAACCGGTAGCAGCCATTTTCATGACTACCGATGCCCATAGACATCCGCACGAGGTTATACATGCGTTGCCTATCTTTCCCCTCCGCCCTCCATGGCCCACCGGCTATTTACTCACCGCACGAAACGCGCAGGCACGGCAGGCAATTTACACGGGAATCGTGTAAGCGAGAGGTACCTCCCTCATGCCAGCACCATTCGGAGGCATGTATGTATGCCTACATCATACTTCTGACTATTAACTATCTACTATGATTTTTATCCTTTTCGTTCGTTGTAAGGCTCAATTCACACTTTCAGTGTCATATAAATTTAAACTTTATTTTCATTACTGTAGTACTTATTATCGAATTCTCGCTACTTCCGCGCGGATTCCAGCGAAGTTTTGCGCAGTCGCGGGAATCCGCGCGACTCGTTCGAGTTTCTCATGCGATAATAAGTATTATAGCAATTGTTATAAAGTTGAAATTCATATGACACATAAACTGCCCTTCGTTTCGCTGCGCTTCACCGCGCTTTTGGTGTGAATTGACCCTAAGTAGCCGGTGGTCATGGAGGTGGGAGGGAAATGAAGGGCAACGCTTCTGTATAACTACTACGCGGATGTCTATGGGCGTCGGTAGTCAAGGCATCGACTACCCTTTTCCCCCTTATACTATAAAAAATGTGTTACTTCACGACTGAGCTAGAACTTCATACACGAAACATGCTATGAGAGGGAAGAATGGAGAGAAAGAAAATATGCGCGCGTACTGCTCTTTCTTACTCCTACAGAAGTATAAGAAATGTAACTCCTCTCTTTTTGTCTTCACTAACTTACTAACTTATATATCTCTCTCCCAACTTCCGTTCGCCTCGCGCGATCACACTTTTCGTAACGCATCATGCATTTATCAGCTTCAACTCACCAAGTCAAGAGCAATCAATTTTACTTCAAAAATATTAAACACCCGCAAAGCCGGCACGAAACCGCGTAAAGTTACAGCTGTGCTCTCGCGTTTCGTGCGGTAAGTAGCCGGTGGTCCATGGATGTGGTAGAAGATAGGAGGGCAGAGCATCTGTATAACCCCTTTGCGGAAGCTTATGGGCGTCGGAAGTCATAAAAATGGCCCCGACCGCTTGTTTCCTCCTATACAAAAAAAATTAAAAAACCCACCTCGAAATCCTCGCCCAGCACCCACGAGATCCTCCTCATCTTCAACAGAAACTGGAAGACCCTCGCGTACCGCTGGAGCGCCTCGGGCGAGAGTATTATGTTGAGGGGCCACCGGATACTGTAGGAGAGGGACAGGCATTGCAGCACGTCCGCCGAGCTGTGCTGGAAGCTCAGCGGGCATTCCGTGATACAGAAGGAGAGGTTGGAGGAGAACTTCTGGCTGTCTGCAACAAGAAAAAATGGCGTAGTGACAGCTGTGCTGTCGCTTTTCGTGCGGTGTGTGGTCCGGGAACCATAATAAACATGGCTAACGATAATACACCAGTAGGTGTTATCTATATATAGCTGGCTGAAACCGTGCCAATGTTACAATCACATTTATATTTTATAGTACGTGCTCGCGGTGGTGGGAGGAGGGCAACGCATCTATTTAGCCTCTATGCGGATGTCTATAGCTTCGATTGCTCGTTTGCCCCCATACACAACAAAAATCTTTTTTTTTTCATACACGCCTATCATCTTATAGGCGAAATAACAAGGTAGTAAATATTGTAGTACATCTATTATTTAGTAGTATATCTATTATTTTCTCGACTCGTAAAGGACTCTTCTCTCGACTTTTTTTTTATAGTATTAAGGTCAACTCACACCAAAAGAGCGGCGAAGGGCAGCGAAGCGGAGCGCAGTTTTTGTGTCATATGCATTTCAACTTTATTTTCATTTCTATACTACTTATTATCGAATTCTCGCGACTTCTGGAGCATTCCAGCGACTTCCCGAGCAGTCGCGGGAATCCGCGCGCCTTCCCTACCGGGCGGATCGCTTCGCTTCGCTGCGCTTCGCCGCTCTTTCGGTGTGAGTGGACCCTTAGGGAACAACGACCAATCGGAAACATTATCATGACTGTCATGTTACAGCGATATCGTATGTGAGCGAGAGGCACTGATCGATCGATGCTGGAAGCTCAGCACTCTGTGATGTTGAGAGGTTGGCGGAGAACTTCTGGCTGTCTGCAATACAAGACCTAAGTTCAACTTTTCATAGTTGATGGATTGTCATTGAGAATTTATGAAGAGTGTTCTATTCTTATAGTAAGGGGGGTTGACGCCAGTCCGTCTGAATCAGCTGACGGTGGAGAGGATTGGGACTGGTGGATCCGATTTCAGACCATGTGTCTGAATGTAACATGGTGGCGTGCTTCTTTTGAGCACTGGAGCCAGGGATCAGGATGGGAATCCGACCCAATTGCACGATTCCGAAGATGTAGTAGGGACTGTTCAGAGGCAGCTGGTCAGTCCGCAAGGAGGAAAAGTCTGGCCTTTGAGCCGAGGTCAGCCTGTCGCTGGAGGGACCCTGTTGCTGAAGATCCGAGTCCCTCCAATCATAGCGCCTGAAGGCAGAAGGTGTTTAATTGGTATTTCACTGAGTGTCGAGTCCGACATAGGTTTAGGGGCTACCAGGGCTCCTAGGTATCATACGTAAATGTATTCCCCTGCGTCAACAAAAAAATAAGGTATGCATTAATATAATGTTAAAAATGAATATAAGCTCACGGAGAATAGACGAGCCCAAAGCCTTGTCCAGGATGTTATGTAGCGTCGCGAAGTTCAGCAACTCTTGCGGGTTCAGCGTTTTAGTCAACTTCGAGAAGAGATTGTGGCAGATACTCCTCGAGAACTCCCCGTCCATTAGGAAGAAATAATCCCTCATACTCTTGAGGTGCTCGTACATATCCAGATTGATGAGGAAGTAAGTGAGGATCGAGTTGTTGACGACTTCGAGTTGGTAAGTTAGTGGCAGCATCACGGAGCGTTGGAGACAGGTAGTGAGCGTGACGATATTGTCACACGTGACGACCTTGATATGAAAAAACATTCTGACATTATCACCATATATTATTAATAATTATATTAATCTCTAAATTTAATATTAAATCTGTCTTTAAAACTTTTACTTTTTTTTTAATTTGTACCTATGTTTATGTATTGTATTTTCTGTATGAAATGTATGTATGTGCGTATAATTTATGTCCCAATGAAATATATAATTGTTTTTAACACCACATAGTATAAAACAAAGTCGCTTTCCGCGGTCTGTGTGTCTGTATGCTTAATTTTTAAAATTACTCAACAGATTTAGATGGAGTTTTTTTAATAGATAGAGTGATTCAACAGGAAGGTTATATTATGTAACATCGAATTTAACGAGTGCGAAACCTTGGGCAAAAGCTAGTTAATATTTATAATGTTTTGTGTTTTAAGTAATAATGACGTGTATGTCTATTATTGATATAAGCACCAGTATGTCCTCTTAAAATGTTATTATCGTGTGTATGTGTTTATTTTGTTGCTATGCTTAAGTAAATAAATCACTACATAGTATAAAACAAAGTCGCTTTCCACCGTCTGTGTGTCTGTATGCTTAGATCTTTAAAATTATGCAACAGATTTAGATGGAGTTTTTTTAATACATAGAGTGATTCAAGAGGAAGGTTATATTATGTTTATATTATGTATGATAACATCGAATTTAACGAGGGCGAAGCCGCGGGCAAAAGCTATTTAATATTAAAATGTTTTGTGTTTTAAGTAATAATGTGTATGTCTATAATTGATATAAGCACCAGTATGTCCTCTTGAAATGTTATTAACGTGTGTATGTGTTTATTTTGTTGCTATGCTTAAATAAATAAATCACTACATAGTATAAAACAAAATCGCTTTCCACCGTCTGTGTGTCTGTATGCTTAGTTTTTAAAATTATGCAACAGGTTTAGATGGAGTTTTTTTAATAGATAGCGTGATTCATCAGGAAGGTTATATTATGTTTATATTATGTAACATAGAATTTAACGAGTGCGAAGCCGCAGGCAATAGCTAGTTAATATTAAAATGTTTTGTGTTTTAAGTAATAATGTTGTGTATGTGTTTATATTGTTGCTATGCTTAAATAAATAAATCACTTCATAGTATAAAACTAAGTCGCTTTCCGCCGTCTGTGTGTCTGTATGCTTAGATCTTTAAAATTACGCAACAGATTTCGATGGGGTTTTTTTTTCAAGAGGAAGAAGGGAGATGAATTTTATATGTATAAAAACATCGAAATTAACGCTTGAGAAGTCGCGGGCAAAAGCTGGTAAATATATAAATACCTCATCCTCTTCGCTGTCTGGGTCGAAGCGTGATGCGAATATATTGTTGTAGGGCCGTTTCGTCACATTCGCCATTATGACCGCGGGGTCTGTGTACACAGGGCTGTCACTCCGCGCGAAAAAGTCCCTCGAGTAAGACTTGTGTTGCTTCACGCCGAACGGATCGAAGTTGTCGAGATTGTATGAGCCATCTAATATGTTCACAGTGGACCTGGGAGGGGTTTTAGCAGGCGTCGTGTCGGGGGTCGCTTCCATTGCGTCAACGGTTTCCTCGTCAATCAGTGAGAAATTAAAGCCGTCTGATGTTAGGTACTCCTTGTGCGGCTTGCTGTCAGATTCAAAGTATTTTTCACTTTTCGGCGAGAGAATGTCACACGTCATACCGTCGAGTGGCATCTCAGCTGTGGTCGGTGTTTCGAGGTCGAGCTGAAAGTTCAAAATATAATATCAGTTTGTTAGTTGATTTATAATATTATGTTGTATTCAAATTAAAAAATAATAAGATACAATTGACGTGTCCTTTAAAAA
>LUGF01016342.1:212977-231445 GCA_001625245.1 Calycopis cecrops | reverse complement strand
CTAGCGGCTCCTAGCGTGTTATATTCTAACTATAGTTCTGTTATAAATAAATAAATCGGCGGCGGCTTCTAACACTATACCTAAGGAGGTAAGGGGGTAAGGGATCGAAACACTAACAAGTGATACGCTCCCTTTCGCACACACTGGTTTCAGCAGCGCTACTAGCGGCTCCTAGCACGTTATACAGCTTAACTCAACTTAAATATTGCATCTAGCAATAGGTAGTAAGAGATGATTTCACAAGTTCCAATAAGAAGCAATTTATATGAAGCAGCTTTTGATGGTTACCGACGCCCATAGACATCCGCATCATAGAGGTTATGCAGACATAATGACCTCCCCCCCCCACCTGTTACCAATTTATTTACTTTTAAACTCACTATTAATACTTACCCCGGCAATACAAAGTTTGAGTAGTCTCAAGGACTTCCCGCACAGCAGTATAAAGGAGGCTAGCGGACGTAGGAACTCTGGTACGGCGGAATTTGCTACGATATGGAACCCCTTGTCCCAGTACCGTTTGGATCGCGAGTTAACGTGCAGGTTGTCTTTACGTATGAAGAACTCGTTGTACGGATCGTCCAGCTCGCCTTCGAATATGAAACGCTCGATGAATCTGTAACAAATGCATTATTGAAGAGAAAACTTATTTAATTGCGTTAGCAGTGGGATTGTTATGGGTTCGTGCCATCAGCATGCCATTCTAACGTATAACACGTGATGTCCTATCCGGCTCCAAAGCATGCGGCAACACTTATCAATGTATCATTCCAGATCATCACTATGACTAATACAATAAAAATAAATACAAAAAAAAACCCTTGAAAATTAAATTAAATAGAACAAATATAATATGCCTGGGTGGAATAAACATGTTAGCAGCGCACACAGGGCTGCCCGGTTGTCATATCCAAATTGGCTACTTATGGGGAAGCCCACAAGTGGACCTATATATGATGACATGTGTCAAACCCGGCGGTTTTTTAAAACTAAGCTGAAATTCTGTCAAGATAATGAAAAACAAATTAGGCTGGACATTATTGCACAACACCTTGCTAATAAACAATTGGAGATTTTTGGAAACAAACTAATAAACTGAACTTCAAACCGAGCAGCCCTGTGAGTGTGGCGGGTGTGCAGGAACCAAGCCGTATAGCGGAGCTGTTTAAGTGTCAATTTAAAGTAGAACCATCCGGGGGTTCTTATAACAATGTAAACAGTAATAACGAGTATTTGACTGGGGATACTGAAATTAAATTTAACTCCAAAGACCTAGCCACCGTCATCCAGAAAATGGAGCGTGGTAAATCACCCGGCCATGATAGTCTGAGCATTGAGCACTTGAAATATGCTGGAGAACACCTACCCAGAGTACTTGCTATATTGTTCAATTTATGTATCAGTCACTCATACTTGCCAGAAGAACTTATGCGCACTATAGTCGTACCTATTGTAAAAAATAAAACAGGTGACATATCGGATCCCTCTAATTACAGACCGATATCTTTGGCCACTGTAACAGCTAAGGTACTGGACAGTCTGATTGATAAGCACTTGTATAGCCACATACGCCTGCATGACTCTCAATTTGGTTTTCGACCAGGACTTTCTACCGAGAGTGCTATCCTGTGTCTCAAACAGACTGTGCAGTACTATACCAGCAGAAAAACTCCTGTCTATGCCTGTTTCTTGGATCTTTCTAAGGAATTCGATCTGGTGTCTTACGATATTTTATGGAATAAACTGGATCATGATACTGATGTGCCGCGCGATATTGTATCCATTTTAAAGTATTGGTACAGTAACCAAAATAATGTAGTGAGATGGGCCGGCTCTTACTCGGACATGTATAGATTGAGGTGCGGGGTGAGACAGGGAGGGTTGACTTCTCCTCGCCTCTTCAATCTGTACATGAACCGTCTGATCGGGGAACTCAGCAGCTCCAAAATCGGTTGCCATATAGATGGAGTTAACATGAATAACATCAGTTACGCCGATGACATGGTGTTGCTGAGTCCCTCGATCAGGGCCATGCGGGAGCTGCTCGATATTTGTGCCAAGTATGATGCG
Organism: Calycopis cecrops; assembly: GCA_001625245.1. NCBI lineage: Eukaryota > Metazoa > Arthropoda > Insecta > Lepidoptera > Lycaenidae > Calycopis > Calycopis cecrops. The sequence goes on along the minus strand of LUGF01016342.1, from coordinate 229,375 downwards.
GCCCATGGACTCAAATACAACGGTGATAAAAGTGACGTGATGGTTTTCAAGGTGGGCAACAAAATGTTATCTCCTCCGCCTCCCTTACATCTTGGCGGTGCCCTCTTGAAAGTGGTGGATCGCTTTAAGTATTTGAGTCATTGGGTGGCGGCAGACTTGACCGATGACTTGGACATGGAGCGTGAGCGAAGGGCGCTGTCTGTACGGTGCAATATGTTAGCCCGCAGGTTTGCCAAATGCACTGATCAGGTGAAAGCCACATTGTTTAAGGCATACTGTCAGACATTTTATACATGCAGCCTGTGGGTGAAGTATCGGCAGCGTGCATACAGTACCCTTACGGTTCAGTATAATAATGCGTTCAGGATACTATTCGGGTTGCCGCGCTACTGCAGCGCATCGACCATGTTTGCTGAAAAGCGTGTTGACGGTTTCCACGCCATCATTGGAAAGTGATGTGCGTCTTTGCTGCAGCGGCTGCGCGTCAGCTCGAATGGCCTCCTGAGCGTATGGGCAGACCGGTGGGACTCGCCCATGATGAGGCGCTGGATGAGGCTACATGCTGGCCAAAAATAATGAGCCTCCTATTTAGTTTTAGTGTTTTTGTTACTAACCATAAGTATAAGGCTTTATGTTACTAACCACTATATGGACTATGTCTGAAATAAAGAATTATTATTATTAATATACAGGATTAGTTTTTGGTCACCGGCCAAATTTTCAGATTTGGTTCAGAATCGATAACACATTCGATTTATGATATAAAACAAATAAGAAAAATAATATAAGAATATTTTTGTCCCGTACGAAAATAAATACCGTGTGGGTAACATAATTGACCATGGCCGCCGTGCGCAACGCGGTGCGGCGACGGCCGCACGCAGTGGATACGAAACACAATCAGCTGTTGAGGTCAACAGTGTGTTGACCTCAACAGCTGATTGTGTTTCTCTTCGGGTGCTAATGCGCGTAGATATATTTACGGACCGTTTCAAATCGATGTTTATGTAACAAAATATTACAAATAAGACGTAAAAATTAAAACACACCCTTGAAATTATGTTTATTTCCATATTTTTAAATATGGCCGGTCACCAAAAACTAACCCTGTATAAACTATGTGGCTTACTGTCAGAGTGATGAGGATTTTAGTTATTTAATGTGTATTTTATTAAACCACTTAAGCAAAATATCGCGACTACATAGTGTTTAATACATGACTTTGTCGAACCAACTGATCTAAAACGCTATACCGGATGCCCAAAATCTGTCAGCAACAAGGCACAACACAACTTACTTGAAGTACACTTTGCAGACGGTGAACAGCGAGTTGTAGAGCACGAGCGACGTCTGTCTGTGCGTCACTACGGATATCTCGTTGAAGAGGTACGACATCAGCTCAGCGCCGCGAGGGAGAGAGCTCGACGAATCTGGGGGTTAAGATAGTAAAGTGACATATTGTAGTATGTAGTAGGTATGGCAGTAAGAGGTAGTGTCGCACTGCATGCATGTCGCGTTTCGTGGCGAGTAGCCGGTGGACCATAGAGGGGGGAGGAGGAAGGAGAGCAATGCAACGATACAGAACTACGCGGATGTCTGTGAAGGCGCCAGCCGTCACGAAACGAACGATGGTGTTCGAACTTTTAAAATTCGTTCTAAAAGTTCGAAACGAACGATGGTTTTCGAACTTTTAAATTTCGTTCTATAAGATCGAAAAAAGGACTTAATAAAGATCGCCTCCACAAGAGGTACTCACCAATGCCAGACAGTTTATATATCGTAACGACGGTTTCTATTTCAAATCTCAGCGGCTCGATGTGGTGTAGTATCCCCAACAGCGTCGGCATACAGTTGCCCTCTACGTAGATATCCTCGAATATCTCAGTTGCAGTAAGTCGGAATTTCAGAAGGTACTTCCTTATCGCTTCCCTAGCGGCCTGCAAATAAATTAGTTCTTAATAAATTCGTTGCGAATCCTATGCCTATGTATTGTGAATTAGCCCATTGTAGGAGAAGAGGTAGTGTCACAATACATGCTTGCATGCAGCCGAATTGGGCCGGAACGACCGGGGAGGTACCTCTCGGTTACGCGATACCGGCGTAAAGTGACACCAGTGCTGTCGCGTTTCGTGCGGTGTGTGAGACGTTATGTTCCCTTTCTGAAATTATATGTGTGCGGTGACCATTCATCATATTTTCCATGGTGTGGAAGTTTTTTGTTTACTCCGTAAGAAACAGTATACCTAAATAAGACCCAGAAAATAGTCAAACAAATCTACCTCATAAATAAGTCCTTTGCTTTGCAAGTTGTCTTCCAGTGTGATATTAAATGCAAAGTTGAATAGTCGCTTATAGTACGTGCCCACCACCAGAAGAGGGGAAACGTATCCTTTCAAATATTCTCTAGAGATGCCTTCTAGAGCTAAATTCTCTGCCATGTAGAAATAGTTAGAGTCCTCGCCAAATGGGAAAGAACTAGTTTCAATGCCAACTGCAAAAGTAAAAACACGTAGATACGAAATGAACACGTAGATACGAAATGAAGATGAAATTTTCAGGTTTGGTTCAAAATCAATAATAAATTCGATTTATGAAATAAAAAAGAATTAGTAAAAAAATTATTAGTTAAAATTACTTTGTCCCATGTTATAAACATATTTCTTGGTCACCGCGTGGCGTGACTTACGAGAGTCGCTCGGCTGGTGTCACTGACCTTAAAGTCGATACATTTCTCGTATGAACCACGATCGCTGTATTTTTATGGACCTTTTCAAATCCATTTTTATTTAACAAAATGTGACAATTAGACGATGTAATTTAAAACACACCCCTTGGAATGATGTTTACTTCCTTATTTTAAAATTTGGCCGGTGACCAAAAAATAACCCTGTATAGTGCTTTAGTTCGAACTGCTCTGAAACGGCTCGATTTTTATGATTTTTTTAGTATAAGCGAACAAACCAGCAATCGGAGGTATCAACGCCTATAGACTTCTGCATAGAGGCTATACAGATGCGTAGTCCTCCTTCCTCCTTCTCTCTCCATGAGTGACCGGCTATTTACACACCACACAAAACGTGAAAACAGTAAATTTCGATATCGTGGTAAATCATCCCATGGTACATTTATTCGGGATAAAACCTATCCTATGTGAATCTAAATTACCCTCTATTCTATGTGTGTGCCAAATTTCATGAAAATCGATTCAGCAGTTTTTGCGTGAAAGAGTAACAAACAAACAAACAAACATACAAACTTTAGCATTTATAATATTATAATAAAATAAGATGTGGTTTAATTTAATGCCTCTCGCTTTTATCAACCTTGTAGCTAGCTAGCTAGCTGCGCTTTGCGGTTTCACCTGCTCAAGTTTCGATCCCGTGGAGACATCGAGATAAAAATTTTAATGATTACAGACACCTACATGCGCCGGCATCGTGTAAGCGAGCGGTGCGTCCGTTTGTGCCGGTCCAATGTTTGGTAGAGCCTAACTTTAGATTCGCCATTTAAAACCAACACGAGCCCTTTATATTCTAAGCATTTCTATTAATCCATATCCTGCGAGAGTTACTGATCACAGAGAACTTAGCTATATACCTATTTATTTAGCTTTTTATAGAAAAAAATAATACTTACTGATTAAATACATAATATGCCTGATAAACAATTTCTCAGATATTATATTCAGGTCTGTCAGCTGACCTTGATATACATGTCTCCAAAGTGCCATTTCTCTAGCAGATCCAGCAATTATTTGTCTATCGTTCGAAGGGGGTAGTTTAGCTGAGGGAAAAAAATATCTATTTATAATAACAATTGTTTCCTCTTGATTAAACTTAATTTTAGGAATTAGAATTTAGGAAATATTGAATATAGATTTTCTTGTGCATTTTTGCTAGATACATTGCCAAGTCACTTAATATTCATTCACAGCATTCACTTAATAGATACTGAATCAACATTGTCCTCTTAAATAAATTCTGAACTAAGATAATGATAATAAATAAACTAATAAGAAATATTTGTTGTTTCTGGCTTAAGTAACATAATAAAAACTGTTACTCATTATCATTTCGTCACCTTTATGTATGTATTAAAGTTTACTCTAGAAACACTTACAAACATAATCCCAAATATCTTCAGGAATATTGTCATCAAGTTTTGTAACCATTTCCCATACATCCACAGAATCAATCAGTTCATCTCGAAATACTTCTTGGACATCTGAATTTATCTGATCATCTGTACTTGCAACAGAAAGCTAAAAAATTAAAGAAATTAATAACAAAAAAACTATGTGTGTCCTGTCTGAATTACAGACGGGTGACGTCAATTCTTCTTTTCAATTCTGTTGTGAAACATGAGCAGAGACATAAGCAGTGTTACATGTGTGTGTGTTGTCGGCCAGTAACTGTTTAACACAATTTTATTCCCCATTCATACAGTGTCCTTAAATTGTTTCTTCTTTTATATGCACTAAAACACAGGTTCCCAAACTTTTTCGTCTAACGCCCACTTTAAATCAGTTACTTCGTATCGCCCCCTTATTAGATATTACACCTTGAAATTCAAAGACATGTCGTTTCTGGCCCCTTACCGCCCCCCTCTGAGCATCTAGTGCCCACAAGGGGGCGTTATCGCCCACTTTGGGAAAGACTGCATTAAAAGCTATTAAGCATTAATGTTACTATCGGAACAGCTTTTTGTGCTGCGGGGAAAGAATGAAGATATATCACCTCTGGCTCTCCATAATTTCTATGAACATGTTTATAGTCATCAGTAGCCACTATAAGTCTCTGACAGCTTGTTTGCCCCTTTCTAGAATAATAAAACTAGTCTAAAAACTGTAATTGGAAGAATAATTAATTATTTCTTTTAAGTTTTTACCTTTACATTTGAATCCAAACATGATGATATTGGAATTTGCAGATCTCTAGGTGCAGTTAGTCTTGGACAATCTAACATTATATTGTCTGTATATATATGTGATGATTTATGTGACGAAATGGATTTAAACGACACTGGGCTTAGAAAAAAGCTCCTCCCATCAGTGAATTGTGATTTATTAGTGAATGCTGTAAAAAATATATTTAATTTAAACAACAATTCTAAATTTATGTAATATTAAAACTAGCTATATTTTATAAGCAAATTACTTGCTGTAGATTATACAGAAATAATAAATACATACATAAAATATAATAATATTTTTTAAGCTATCTTACATTTTTCACAAATGAATATTATTTTTTAGTAGAAATACAATAATGTCAATTTTACAATTCAAATAAATACTTACATGATCTTGATTCAAAAGTATCTACAGTATAATCTGTATAAGAATGTGATCCTTGTTTATCCATCATAGATCCTTGAGATTTCAACGAAAATGGTAACTTAAATATATGTGATGGAAAATATGAATATGGTTGGCATGAACCAAAACCATTTTGTTTGGGTTTAGGTAGCATTTCATCAAGGATTCCAAATGTAAATGGATGCTAAAATGAATATATTTAATTGTATTTTTTTTACCTCTGTATGATTGAAGTGTAAGGTCCCATGTTTGATTTCTGAGTTTAACTAATAAGGGACGGCATTTTTATTTTTCTAATAAAGTTGAGAAGACAACAATATGCATGAGATTGCACTCCAGCCAATTGTTATAATGTTGGTGCTGCCAATGATTTCTCCCTGATTTTATAAGACTACAATCTTATCTAAATAAGTGGCTTAAACAAATAGTGAGTTTGTGTCTGTAGACAAATATGGGCAATATGCCCTGTAACATAGATATAAGTTATGCTACTAATAAGAAAATTGTTTAATAAATGCAAATTCAATCAATTATTTACTACTTAACAGTCAATCTTATCTGTTCCAAGTATTATTATACACCCACACACATCTTCAAGTGACAAAATCTTTTTTTTTTTTGTTAACGCAGGGGAATACCGTTATGAAAGCTAACCAGGAGCCTAGGTGGCTCAACCGGCTGCAGTGTCAGGCTTGGCAACTGACTTGCCCCTTGAACTGACCTTTGTCCCTACCGTCTAAACCCCTGCGGGTGCCTTTAGCCGCCATAATTGGAGGGTCCCGGGTCTGTAAGCAACAGGATCCCTCCAACGACAGGCTATCTTCAGTGAAAAGGCCAGAGTTCTCCTCGTTGGGGACTGTCCGGTTGCGTTTGAACAGTCCCTACTATGATGCCGGAACCGTGCATTGGGGTCAGTTTCCCACCCTGAACCCTGGCCAACCCAGTACTTCAACGGAGCATGCCACATACAGTCACCAATCGTCCAAATCCATGCCGCCGTCTATTGATTCACCCTAAGCCTGTCCGGTATGGGAAGCACTGTCAGTCATAGCCTTGGGCATCACAGAGACATGCAAGTCTCACCATCACCACAAGGTGGCAGCATATTCAGGAGGGAAGTCACGAAAAACCTACATCTATGTATACTAATTAATTCAAATTAGATAAGTTGGTGGTCCACGGAGGTGGGAGGAGAAAGGGGGGCAGCGCATCTGTAGTCTATGCAGATGTCTATGGGCGTCGGTAGTCATGAAAATGGCTACAACTGCTCGTTTGCCCTCCATACCATAAAAAAAAAAAAAAAATTGTAAAACAGCCCCCCATAACCAAATTAAGCACTGAGTTATTGTGATGGAATTCAGCAGTTGCCAACCCGCGGACCACAGGCCACATGTGGCCTACCACCATATTACTTGCAGCCTGTGATTGTTTTGTAAATAAGTTATAAATACCAAAGTGAAATAGATAGATATTCTTCTTCAAGGATTAATATTACAAGTGCGGCCTTATTTTAATATATTTTGCCGCCTTGTAGCCCTTGCTTGCCAAAAGGTTGCCGACAGCTGATCTAGTGTTAATATAAATAAATACCTGGTGTAATTCATTGGATGTATCCTGCTTATCAGTATCGCATAATCCATTAAGCAATTTTAAAACATTGTTTACGTGATCTTTATTTTCACCGAAGTCAGTTTCTTTCATGATATGAATGAGATCTTTTAATTCAGATGACTTTTTAAATTCCATAACATTCTGTACAGAGTTTTGGAGCCCGAAACTATAGGATAACAGATCTATAAAGGGGCTAACATTACGTACATCCCCATTGCCACCAGATTGTTTTAGTATTATTTCGTATGCTCGAGATCTCATTTTTGCCGCGACTTGTTTTTGTGACGAACTGACATGATTACAATATTTAGATGCTGTTTTTTCACACAACGAAGTAATAAGTTCATAGACACCTTCATTTTCTCTAGATATTTGAGTGGTTGGGAACATTTTAGGAATTGTGTTCGAGATCTTGTTTTGTGTACCAACCAATTCACTTATTTCTCGTTATTAGACATATTAAAAAATCGTTACTATCGTGAAACTATAATTATTTTCATTCAAATCATTTCAAATTCCCATTAATTCATCATCTTATCACAAATTAAGATAAAAATTTGTTCTTGAAAACTGATAGAAAATTGAAATTTGTTTTGACTTTTGAAATTTGAGTTATGAATTTATGACTTCAAATGTAACTTTTTTATAGACACCATTTGTAATACATTAATTTGCCGATGTGGTTGTGTTTGTTTTTTATTCAATGTGCATATAGCATAAATTATAACCGTTTAATAAAACTATTTGACGTTCGACTGACTGAGGCCTCCATTTTTATAATAATAATAATATACATGGGTATATTTATTTGCGGAATCACACTGCACTAGTTACAAAAATATATGCTTACAGAATTAAAAACATACACTTAGAAGAATAAATTATAATTTTCTACTGCTACCTATCGTGAATAAGCCCCGGTCTGAGAGGACCCAGCCGGCTCTCGAGATGGCTCACGAGAGAGTCTCAGACGCCGCCACTGCCACCACCGAGGCGCATCCATATGGGAGTTATTCTCACCTCGGTCGATGGTCTCCATTTGCTGGGCCTTCACCGGGTTAACTGGTGTTCTCACCCGGTAAGGGCTGACCGCCCAGGTGCGAACCCGAATAGGAGCGCGGCCCGATACGGCGACCCTTTTTGTACCAGTTGGTTCTTATACGGGACCACACCGACCAAAAGAATCGGTGCGTTCTTGTTCGCACCGCTGACGACTCCTTAGAAGGGGGCAAAGCGGCCCCGAACATGAAGTCCCAAGCCCCCTGCGGGGTGTGAGAGAAGGCCAGCACGCGTATAATGCTCTAAGAGTAAGTGTTCAAGGGATTGCAAGAGACGCTACTCTAGGCGAGGGCTCTAATTTGTGTAATTTTTGGGACAAACACCGTTTTCATTTTTTTGTCTAATTTTTTATTTTATTCCTTAACGTCCAATGCCAAAACAATTTTCAAATAGCAGCAATATTATAAATGGTATAATATAGTTTTAAATTAATAAAAAGAAATAAAGCAAATACGATTTCATTCGGCTATAAAATTTCGCCACTAGTTAGCGTAAATTTCTAGCGGTACGATTCCTTTTGCTATTGGCAGAATGAGCAGTAAACTATGGTCCAATGTCCCTGTAAAAAGAATATGTAGTGTACAAGTGTAACTAATATAACCTAAAGTCCTAAAAAAATATTGTTGATGATTGATCTAAATTGGTTCTAAAATGAACGTATAGAATTAAGAAAACGTTTATAAATTTTCCATTTGTGTCAGAGAATAAATTTATAAAAATGAATCAAGCCGATGTAACGAAATTGGTTTCCAAATTACGAATTAAAGTACCTCCTGAACATAGACGTCTTCGAAATCAGCAAGGACCCGAAGGACGATTAAACAAGTTGAGAAAAACTGTTACAGGATTAATAAAGTATGAACGAATTGAAGTTAACTTTAATAGAGGAGACGAAGCCCGTCAATATGCTGAAAGGGTAAATAATTATTTCTTTCTACTATATGGATACTGATAACTGTTCCTACTTATGAGTATGTAAGCCATAGATTTACAATGTACGTAGTGAGAACAAGAACTTCACGAACAGTTAAGTAGGTATTTTATTGTATGCGAACAGGCAAGCGAAAACTTTACCCCAAAGCCAGTACATTCTGTGACATTTTGTACACAGAAACTACCATCTTTTAGGCTTTATACAATGTAATTTATATATAATAAATGTAAACAACCGTGCAAGCTAAACCTTGTGCTAATTTTTGTAAATATCATTTAAAAATGTTATTACAGTTGATATCGGAAGCAATTATTCATGGAGATTGTCACAAACCAACTATGGAGATGGCAGATTTTTGGTTACTTGAAAAAGAACTAGTACATAAATTGTTCAAAGTTTTAGTACCAAGATTTGAATATTGTAACACCACCTTTACCAAGATGTACAAAGCTCCGAGACCTGAATATAGCCGGAATATTGAAAAATCTGTATTGGAATTAAGGGGTAACCCTTTTCCATCTTTAACCAATAAGCAGTCTAATAATAAACTATTATTACAAAATGTCCTATTGGATGCCGCAAAATATGATTATAGACAGTCAAAATATGCTGAAATGGCAGAAAAAATTGGTAAAAGTGAGGCAACAATTGATAACAGTGATAAACCAAAAGAATCATAGGTATAATAATATTGAAGTTTATTAGACAAACTCACTTTAGAACTTGTAAGTAGCGATTTTAAATTGTGTAAACATAGTTATAATATAAATAACATGCACATTATAATGTTTTTATTTTAGCTAATATTCTATTTATTTATCAACCCAAATGTGTCAAACTCCTAGTCATTTAAGAAGATTGAATTTTGAAAGAGAAATCATTCACAACAAAGGAATAAAGTATTCCATGCAAAGATTGGAGTAGTTTTTCTATAGTCAACAACAAAGAATCATGTAGATCCGCAGTCATCAATATATATTAAAATTTAAATAGATCATTAAATAGTCAACAAAGCAAAACAAATTTTATGTTGTATTGATGATCATTCACTGTTTGCCACATGAAGTAACTTTGGCATCAAAATTTTGATATTATGTTAACATGTATGTATGTATAACTTGGATTAACACATAGAATAGTTTTATTCCCAAAAAATGTTCCTGTAGGATGCTATGGGATGATGACTTTAATGTATTTGTTACTCCTTCACGCTAAAACTTCCTATCAGATTTTAATGAAATTTGGTATATGGTTAGAAGGAAACCTATATCAACATGTAGGCTAGTTTTTATCCAGAAAAATGTTTCTGTGGGATGCCATGGGATGATGACTTTAATGTATTTGTTACTTCTTCACGCTAAAACTCCCTATCAGATTTTCATAAAATTTCACATTTGGTTAGAAGGGAACCTGTATTAACATACCTATAGGATAGTTTTATCCTGAAAAAATTTACCTGTGGGATGCCAAGGGATGATTTTGTCTTATATTCGGCTGCGACCTAATGTGGTACATCTAAAATAAATGCATAAATAGATATTTGGAGCACAAAAAGTGTACCTTGGGATACCTCTAAACCCGATAAAATGTTCTTGGGGGATGACATTTATATCTCTTCTGATCCCGATAATGGTCCCATGTGATGGATTAATACTTTTTTTACAGGCCAAGGTGTTGTTAGTTGTTTTTGTTGCTATGTTACAAGGTCTATGTTACAAAGTCAAGGTAACACTAAGCTCAAGAATGTGATGAGTAAAGGAACTGAATAGTTTCCTTTGAGGAACATGGGACCAAAATGAAAAGAAGAATTCTCCTGTACATTATTACCAGGGAGATTACTCCCTTTAACTCGTGTAGTGCGTATATTGTGTTCCTGAGTTTAGTTTGAGTTTAGTCTTTATTGACTAAAGTTTTCCCAGTAAAATAGTGACGTAGGAATTATCTCCCGGGACTACTACTTGGGATCATGCACGGCTTAATTACAGATTTATCACACTAATACCATAGCTAATACTATGAATTTGAAAGTTTCTTTGTTTGGATGTTTGTCTGTCAATCACGCCAAAACTACTGAAAAGGTTTTGATAAAATTTGACAGATATAGTATTCGCTGACTTGGATATAATCTTGTATACATGATATAATAGTCTTTATACTTTTTATCTCCTGGGATATGAATATCTTTTCACATTCCAAGTGTTCTTTTAAAAAATGATCTACAATCAATATCTAAGCCAAAAATATAGTTTTTAGAATTTTTGTCTGTATGTATGTCCGGGTTAAACTAAAAAAAGTACTGCATGGGTTTACTTCAAATTTTACATGAGCATTTCTAACAGGTCGGGTCAGCATATAGGCTACATACTATCACGCTATCACCTACGGGGGAGGAGCTGTGAATCTTTCATTCTGAAGAATTGAGAACTTCCATTTTTAAAGTCCAAAATCCACGCAGGCAAAGCTGCGGGCGGAAGCTAGTGATATTATATATACAAGGTTGATAAAAGCGAGAGGCACTACATTAAACCACATATTATACTGTAAGTGCCTACAGTTAATCCGAAATTATTAAAAAAGTTTACGACAAGTACACAAAAATACTTTTTTCAAACAAGTTAAGTTAAGAAAAAATGTATTCATGCTTTGTACGGGCGCGTGCTCGCACGGAGTGAATGACCCCGGCCGCCCATTGTCGACGATCAGCTGACGTACGGCTTGTTCCAAGTAAGAAAAAACTTCCTGTGGCTAAACTGCTGCTCCAATTGATCTGATTTTTCTTGTGTAGCCTGGAAATGATACACTAAATATTATGTCGTTTCATTTAATGCCTCTCGCTTTTATCAACCTTGTATAGTAAATTGAAAGAAATGATGATTATGGTTATATAATATTTCTTTGCTGCCTGATTATCTTGTGTTGCTTAGAAGTATAAGTTTGTTGTGCATCTTCTACCGCATTTATCTTAATATAATACGCACATATCATGTGTTTCGAGGAATTGTTCGAACAAATGCTTGCAAGATGCAGCTGAATTTCTATGCACCAAAATTCTAAATTCCATCGTCGATGATCAAGCTCTTTCCAGCCTGCTTGATAGTAAGTAGTAGTAGAACCACTGGGTTAATTTTTTATTGCCCCACTTATGAAATAAATAATATAATGGATATTTTTGGCTTTCTAGATTGAAATTCGTGTTCTTATTTCCACCAACTCGGTAAATAAGTAAACCTGGGTGTCGCGTTTCGGTTTGCCGACGCTCGCCGGCGGCCCGGTCTAGTTAGTTCGCGCGCATTCTTGTATTTCGCTGCACATCCGTTTATTTAATTAGCGTAGTTGATATATTCTGAAAACTTCTTTACGCGCGCTTGACATAGGGATCATGTCGAGCGCGCGAGAGCGTTACAAAAAATCACACATCGGGCGAGGTCAATGGAAGCTGTCATTAGTGAAACACCGAATGTCGGTTTCGGCCACTTTCGGCCAAAAAATCTAGTTTCGGCCATAGTTTACCTTTGGGACAGAAAACAGCCGAAACGTTCGGCCATACCGAAACTCGATTGTCCAATAATTAATCGTGCTCGCCCGCGCGCCATCCGCCAACCGACTAGTTCGCCGGGTAGCCTGTGACCTGTGTTCGCCGGCGTTCATTGCTGTAAACGCATTGAGAGCAAAATCTTATAGGTATATACCTAATATATCATCATCATGAGACATTTTGATTAAAATTATCATTACGTTTTAAAAATGAAAATTATGCATATGAGTTTCTTATATTATAATATTGTCTAAATGTCTAATCCTTACAGTTTAAATAAATTATCTCGTGGTCCTACCTACCAAATATTTTTATTTTCTAGTAACGAGTGAAATATAATTGTAATTAAATAATTAAATTTTTTTTTTTTTTTTTTATGATATAGGAGGGCAAACGAACAGCCGGAGCCATTTTCATGACTACCGACGCCCACAAACATCCGCATAGAGGCTATACAGATGCGCTGCCTTCCTTTCTCCTCCCACCTCCATGGGCCACCGGCTACTTACACACCGCACGAAACGCGACAGCACAGCTGTCACTTTACGCCAGTCTCGTGTAAGCGAGAGGTACCTCCCCGGTCGTGCCGGCCCAATTCGACTGCATGCAAGCATGCAGTGTGGCACTACCTCTTACCAATGTAATCATTCCATTCATGCAATCAATCCATTAGTGTAATTCTTATTTTAGTTTTTGTTTTATAGTGTAAGGGGGCAAACGAACAATCGGAGCCGTTTTCATGATTGCCGACGCGCATAGAGGTTATACAGATGCGTTGCCCTCTTAATCCTCCTCCCACCTCCTTGGACCGGCTACTCACACACCACACGAAACGCGACAGCAGAACTGTCATGTTACGCAGGTATCGTGTAAGCGAGAGGTATATTATATACCTCTCTCATATACATAATATACATATATACCTCTCTTATACCGGGTCGGGTCGGTCGGGCCAACCCAATTCGGCTACATGCATGCACCGTGGCACTACCTCCATAGTAAAATAAGAATAGTAAGCTAAGCCAAATTGGCGACATAAATACCTACTCTTGCCTTGACCATTAGGTTGATATTTCTTTTGTGTGGTTTAACAGAAAAATCAACTTCTGGAATCTATTTATGGCTTGGTCACACATGACTTGAGAACTGCAAGTCCACGGTCACAAGTCCGTGTAGCCAAGCCATAAATAGATTTCAGAAGTTGATTTTTCTGGTTTTTTTGCAAAATAATGGATCACTAGCGAAAATTTGAGAAGTGTGCAGTTTTTTTTGGTTAATGTTCGCTTTTACTATACCTTGGGATTTTTTTAATATACATTTTTATCCAAGATATACGCATTTTCTTCGAGGCTATCAAAGCAGGTAAATCCTTCAGGGAGGCACTCACCGCCTGTGCATCGGAGATTATAGCTCTGGTGCCGATTATGATCCAGTCACTTACCAACCCAAATGGATAAGTTAACGTTGTTTAACTGGAACGCTAGGGGTCTCCAGGGCAGGGCCCACTGCCTCCGTTACGCGCTGCGCGAGCGCAACGTGGACGTGGCCCTGATAGGAGAAACCCATTTAACACCAAATATGCGGTTCAACATTCCCGGGTACTTCATATACCGGGCTGATTTCACTCCCCCACCCGGCGGCCGTCGCTGCCGCGGCGTGGCAGTTCTGGTGAAGCGCCAGGTCATCCACCAGGTCCTCCCTGAAACCAATACCACCTCCTTCTACTCCCTCGGGGTGGAGGTTTCTGTTGGGGGTAGGCCCTTGAGGATCTACGTCGCTTATAAGCCACCGGCGTTCAGGCTAGATCCCCGGGAGATCCACGGGCTCTTATCAGAAGAGCCCACTGTGATCGCCGGGGACCTGAACGCGAAGCACCCATCGTGGCAGTGCATCTGCACAAATCAAGACGGTAAGGCACTCCAGGCTGACGCCGAGGCCTATGGATACTCGGTCCTGGGCCCGGATCAACCCACGCACTATCCGGAGAACCGCCTTCATCGACCGGACGTGCTAGACATCCTTATCACGCATAAGACACAGGGTATCATCCTGCAGGAGGTCCTCACGGACACCCTGCAGTCGGACCACGCGCCGGTCCTGATCACCATCCCTACAGCAACCGTACGCTTCACCAAGCCTCCCTGCCGCCCTCGCCTAGACTACAGCACTGTCCAGCGGGAACTGGTAAGTAAGACCGCAAGCTTCCCAGTTCGCTCCGCCGCCGACGTAGACAACCTCGCGGAAAACATAGAGTCGGCTTTTACAGCCGCGATCGCTGCCGCCTCTCAGCCTACAGCTATCGCTAGCCACACTAAACTGCCCCACCGCATCGAGCTGCTCATTCGCCGTCAGCGCCGCCTCAGGCGGAGCTGGGTGGAGCATCGCTGCCCCCGCATCCGCGCTGACTTAAACCACGCAGCAGCCAAGGTAAAGAGGGAGCTATCAGCCCACGATGTCTCCGACTGGGAGCGCCGCATTTATTCTGCGTCGGAGAGCAACAAGTCGGCTCACCGACTTTGCCGCCAGCTGTCAGGTACGAAGGAGCCCATCCGTCCCCTTATGCACGAGGATGGCAACTTAAGATACCGCGACACAGACCGAGCCAATATCTTCGCCAAGCACCTGTCAGAGGTCTTTACTCCATTTCCCTCCACCGCGACTGACCACGTAAGCCAAACCGAAGCGCAAGTGAGGGAGTACTTTGCCCGCGAGGGCCCCTCCTTTCCCCCGGAGGCTATAACACCTTATTTAACATCGCCTAACCAAGTTCGCCGCGCCCTCTCAAGGGTGAACATTAGGAAAGCTCCGGGGGCAGACGGGATCCCTAACGAGGTCCTACGTCTAGCCCCCCCGAAGACCACAGCAGCTATTAGTCGCCTCTTTAATGGCATATACCGCACTGGCCACTTCCCCTCGAGGTGGAAGATTGGTGAAGTGATTGTTATACCGAAACCGGGGAAAAGGCTGGATAAGGCAGAGAGCTACCGGCCTATTACGCTTCTCCCCACGCTTTCAAAGGTGTTCGAGCGTCTTTTTCTCGAACACCTCACCCCTCACTTGCCCCCTAGGTCCGAACAGTTTGGCTTCCGTGCAGGCCACTCTACGACCCATCAACTTGTCCGCTGCCTACACTTTATCACGCAAGCCAATAACAAAAAAGAAACCGTAGCAGCTGTAATGTTAGACATGGAGAAGGCCTTTGACCGGGTTTGGCACGCCGGTCTAATCTCTAAGATCATCTCCGCTCAAGTCCCCCGCCCCCTCGTGCATATTATCAGCTCTTTCCTCGACAACCGCACCTTCTATGTCCGGCTTGAGAGCGCCAAGTCGGACATCTACCCCATCTCAGCTGGCGTTCCACAGGGCAGTTCTCTTCAACAAGGTTGTGGGAGACATCCCCAACTTGTCGGGCACGACAGCTGCTCTCTACGCGGACGATACCGCCTATCTGGCGTCTTCGATGAACGCAGCCCACGCAGCCCGGAAGGTTCAGCGAACACTGGACTGCCTGCCGACTTGGCTTGACCGTTGGCGTTTGGCGGTTAATGCCAAAAAGTCGCAGGCGATCCTGTTCCCAAAGAGAGTCCGTGAGTTCCCGCCGCCACTGCACTTGAACGGTGAGTCCATCCCCTGGGGCACTACCGCGAAGTACCTCGGGGTGACACTCGACAGTAATCTCACAATGCGTCCACACATTAAAAGAGTAACGGGGCATGCGCGCGCCGCGCTGGCCCAACTCCGCCCGGTGATGTCGGAACTCCTGCCTGTCCGGGTCAAGATTCTCATCTACAAGTTATACATCCGGTCGCGCCTGACGTATGCGGCACCGGCTTGGTTTCACCTCCCAGCCGCCACCACCAAGCGCCGCCTCTACGCAACACAGGCAATGGCGCTGCGTCTGGTGACCGCCGCCCCCCGCTACGTCAGGAACGACGTCATCGC
>LUGF01016342.1:167090-196392 GCA_001625245.1 Calycopis cecrops | reverse complement strand
CCCTAGGGATCAAAGAGCTATTTTGCTCCCTGTTTACGAGGATCAAACTGCCTCTTTTCGAATAGATGTGATGAAAATAAGAATAAATATTATTAAAAATATATTTTAAAATAAAATATTGATTATATAGTTACAAATTATTTCACTACACAATGACTTTAAAAATCATGTTAATTAAAGATTACATTCAATAAGCTTTTATTTTTAATACTGGAAAATAACCCATTACTCCAAGATTTTTTGTCTACAAAATGATGTTAACCTTTTAGCTTAAGTAGTATATTAATTATAGATTGATCACACCCGTTGAATTTCATTTGTCGGTTTCTTTTTGGTCATGGCTAGTGTTAATTGATTTCATATATATAAATTTTATATTTCTGTGTTGCATACAAACAATTTCATTTCATTTGGATTATCCATTGAGTTATTATTACGTACGTAGTACATATAACTCAATGGGATTATCCAACAAAAATTTTAACTCCGCATATTATGTCATTCCTACTAAAACCCCGGCTACACCGCTTGCAACTGTTACAATCCGTAACGCGCTCGCGTTGTGTATGGGACGGGATATAATCCATTTCCATTAACGGCACCATAACAAGACCGATGAAGGTAGGCGTGACAGAGGCAGATCTAGACAAGCGCAACTATACTGACCAGCTGATTGAGGTGAAGGAAAAATCTGGACCAGTGCCGGATTAAGCTCTGGTGGGGCTCGTCACTCGTGTCTTAGAGCTAAGGGGTGCCCTCCTTTTAAGGGTAAAAACTACTCTTCATTAAAAAACAAAATATTTACCAGAAATATCAGTATAGTGTGTGTATTATCATTTTTCAGATCCCCAGATAATAAAAGGATTTCAATCATGGAGGTATTGTTGGACATGCCTTACCTGCCATCTCATTGTGCTCATCCTAAATATTATTATGTCATTTCGCAACATGTATGGCGATTATTGTTTACTAGTAGCGCTATATAACACTGAAATAATTTTTAAATTAGGATTAGTAGATCCAGAGATTAGCGCGTTCAACCAAACAAGCAAACTCTACAGATTTATAATCCTATTAGTATAGATTTAGTACCTATCGTAAAACGACAGGTCAAATCAAAGGTACATACCGTTGATAAAAGCGAGAGGTACTAACTGAAATAATGTATACCTACTATAAGTGCCTACTGTTAATCCGAAACTATTTAAAAAAGTTTACGGGAAGTATACGAAAATACTTTTTTCAAAGAAGTTAAATAACATAATAATTAAGGAAAAATGAAAACATACTTTGAACTGACGGCAAGAGCAAGCGGGTGAATGACTTTAGACAGACGGCCTCGCGGACAGCTGACGATACAGCGTGTACGAAGTGAGAAAAATCTACGATTAATCTGAGATTAGTTGTGTAGTCTTGAAATGATACACCAAATATGTGGTTTTATTTAACACCTCTCGGTTTTATCAACCTTGTATGTTTTCGCTAGTACTTGATTCATATCTAATTTCTTAACAAACTATAATTTCCATTACTAAATAACTGTATAATAATAATTGATAAATGATGAAATGGTTTACATTTCACCAATTTAAAAAATAAAGTACAAGATTAATTAAAAATCAAATTAATTAAAGTGTTTTTATCGTAGACAGAGAAAAGAATTCCTCTGTCTACGGTTTTTATGTTTAATAACAAAGTCAAAACACAATCATGCAGGTGATGACTGACGTCCATAACATACGTTTGAAAAACAAAAGTAATTTCTTTTGCTGCCGACTCATGAGTGCACGTTGCTTACTTACTTTTTTTAAACCTTAAGATTTAATCGTAGACTAGATTTTCTCTGTCTACGGATTTAAAATAATATATGTACGTGACATATGTCACGTACTTATCTAGTTATATACTACTAGCTGCGCCTCGCGGTTTCACCCGCGTAACTTTCGATCCCGTGGGAATATCGGGATGAAAAATAGATGTTGGCCGATTCTCAGACCTACTCAATATGCTTACAAAATTTCATGAGAATCGGTCAAGCTGTTTCGGAGGAGTATGGCAACGAAAACTGTGACACGAGAATTTTATATATTAGATTGATAGTACAAGTATATGTGTATTATATTTGTGTACAAACAAATTGAGAAATGACGCGTTTGCCATATATTAATTCTTTTATTACTTCCTACCTCAATTGTTACAGAATTGTTCTGATTAATACCCGCAGCTGAATTCTATTATAAGACTTCGCGCCGAAATTCCAATTTCCACTGTCACCACCTAGATCCTCCGAAGTCCACTACTGTGCGCTATAAGCGCAATTTCATCCCTCGCATCATTTTAATTTGGAATCAGCTGCCCCCCTCGGTATTTTCGGACCGATACGACCTAGGGATCTTCAAGAAAATAGCCTATTCTTTCCTCAAAGGTCGGCAGCGCATCTGTTAGACCTCTGGTGTTACGGATGTCTGTGGGCGTTGGTGATCACTTTACATCAGGTGACCCAACTGCTCATTTGCCTCCAGTCCTTCAAATAAAATACTTTTGTCGAAACTGAATTTTGAAATTATTTGATTTTTTTTTATTTTTAGATCAAGATTGTTCGATCATTAAAATCATTAGTTCTACTTTTATTTATTATAATTATCATAAGTTCTACTTCTTTTATTTATAATTAATTAAACAGATGTTTATCCTTGAATTCACGCTCATAACATACGGAGTTTCCCAGAATTGGTAGCTAAAACTGCTGGATCGTGTGGAGGCGTCCTTTGGAGTACAGAGGCCCGGAGTCAAGATGGGACGGGATGGGATGGGATGGGAGGCCAGCCTGTGGCTGAAAGATTTTATTGTTTGCATATACTTACGGGACCCTTCAATTATAGCGGCTTAGAGCACCCCCAAGGGTTTAGTCAGTATTACACTAAGTGTCGACATATAGGTCTAGGAGCCACCTGAGCTTCTAGGTATCATACGTAAATGTATTCCCCTAAGTAAACAATAAAAAAAAAAGAAAATGAAAGGTAGTATGAAAACGAAATCTAATGAAAAACGTGTGTCTCTCGAAACTATTATGAAAGTTTATTATTGTTATTATTTGATATTTGTTGGTGACTTGTATTTGTACTTTTTAAGATTTTTTGAAACGACAGACATAAATCTCAATAAAACAAAAAAACGATGCGTGTACTTATGTCTTAGTGCACCTATAGAGTCGGCAAAGCTGGACGTTCCCCTCTGCCAAACTACATTGGCCATATGGCCGTACACCTTTATGAGAACTCGTTGACGTTCGACAGGCCGCCATTTCGTATCGCTGACCTAACCTAACCTATCGTGAATAAGTGCTCACAAAAATGGTTGATTGTGCAGTTTCTTTTTGTAAAATGCGATCCGCTACTTCGTTTCTTCTAGATAACGCTATTTTTTATCACAAGTAAATACAAATAGGACATACAAATATTATATTTATGCTAAATCTTATAATCATTTAAAGGCACTTTCAATATGTAAATCAGGGGGGAGACAGTGTCATACGTACTATAGGTGACAATTTTTCGCAGCGCCATCGCTTTTTCTACTCGCGTAAACTTATAAGCACGTAGTACCCAATCGAGCTACAGATGGCGCTTTAGCTAAATCGATAATAATTATTGCAAAAATTTTTATTATAAAAATAAGTATTAATAAGTTTCAATTTTTTAAATAAGTATAGTACGCTTATTTACATTTTTTTTACAGCAACATACTGAGTTGGAACCAATTTGTGGCACGCATAAGATTATGTACATGTCTTATGCACTGGTTAATCTCTTTTTCCATTTCATGTAAACTATGTGTATCGCAAATAAATAAGTCTTATTCTTATTTATTCTTATCATTATTTGGATATTGATGTAAATTCAACATTATTTTCATTATTTCGGCAGTTTAATAAAAGATTTTTTAGCATGGCAAGAACATAGAAGATCGAAGACAAATTATCTAAAATCACAGATCAGTACAAAATGGCGTTTGTCTGTAGTCTTCCTCCATTTTGTATGTTTTTTGTGGTTTCTCGGTTTGGTTAAAAGAATCATGAGCAACATTCGCATAAATATACGAAAACTAAAATAATAAATAATTAATTAGAATAGATTTACGTAAGTTACGATTTTTTTAAAGGATTCTATTGAGTTTGATATAAATATCCACTTGTAGAATATGCCAGAAATTATATTGTAATTCTGTACAAGTGGATATTTATATCAAACTCGATAGAATCCGTTGAAAGACTCGTAATTTACGTAAATATAGTTACCTAGCTAGCTATATATATATATAGCTTTTGGGATTAGTTAGCGGATAGGAAACCAGACGGCGACACAGTTCAATAAAGGTGTCAAAAATTCTTGTGAGAGGGCTCTCTATTCCTTGTATATTACTGTACTCTATGATGTAAATATTTGTGGTACCTTGGTAGCTCTGAACGTAGTACAGGGGTAGTGACGGGAAAATATGATTGAATGATTCATGAAAAGTTCTTTTTATTAATTTTAATCTTTATCATCCTGAAATTAAGGTAAATCAAAATCCTGTAAGAGGTAGTGCCACGCTGCATGCTTGCATGCAGCCGAATTGGGCCGGCACGACCGGGGAGGTACCTCTCGCTTACATGAGACCGGCGTGAAGTGACAGCTGTGCTGTCGCGTTTCGTGCGGTGTGTAAGTAGCCGGTGGCCCAAGGAGATGGGAGGAGAAAGGGGGGCAGCGCATCTGTATAGTGTCTATGCAGATGTCCATGGGCGTCGGTAGTCATGAAAATGGCTACAACTGCTCGTTTGCCCCCCTATACCATAAAAAAAAAAAAAAAGAAATTATTTAATTGTAAGTTAAATAGTTACGCAAAAACAGGAGATAATTATTGATGAATTGACATTTCATTAACATATAGGTACCTTGGTATTCGAAGAATTTATGCTTTTATATTCTTTATGAATAGTATGAAAACTATAAAGTAATCAATTCTTTGCATTTCATTTAGTGAGGAGTTACACTGAATTTATATTTTTATATTGTTTTAATATAAATTATATTAAAAGTAAAGCTTATTGAAGGAATGAACTGTAAGTATTTATTAACAGCGCTACTATTAAACTACTGACATGTATTTAAAATACTCAATAGAAATACAAATACGCACATACTTATATTTATAATTTATATCTTAATTGGCTCTTGCTGTATTGTGTCGTGCTGATTTGAAGTCGAATTGGCCAGCACGATCGACGCTAGACTGTTAACATTTTAAACTTTATCGTGTACTACTCACATGACATATACTTTAGTATTCCTTGTATACAAGTAAACTATTAGATTGATTTTACCAAATAAAAACCTTATTATAATATTCTATAATCATTTTATTTAAATATCATTCTATATTAATTTTACCGTATTAAAATTGTGTGTTGTGTGCTATATTATGTGTTTACCTCCCCTCCCGCAAATAATGGCAGAAATAGTTGTACGGTGATTGTTTGTATGGCATCTCCATTGGTTATATTATGCTCTAAGACTTATGTGTGAAGTTATACTTAAATTCTATGAATTCAAATTGAATTTATTATTAAATTTATTAATTTCTTTTAAAATATTGATTAACCAATAATGTGAAGTTATACTTAAATTCTATGAATCCAAATTGAATTTATTATTAAATTTATTAATTTCTTTTAAAATATTGATTAACCAATAATAAATATTTAACACTGCAACACCTGATATTATAATTATAGTTTGATATGTGTTTGACGGCAGCTAGAAAAACTTTTCCGTTCACTAGATGGCGTTGTCACTACTACACCGCGCTGTCGTTTGTACGTCGCTAGATAAAGACCTTCGTCAATATACTTCTGTGAATTCAATTACTCTGTAATTACAAGCTGATACTATTATTATTCTTGCACGCTATACGCTTTTACCCTTGCTGAGACGGCGTAGTGTCTTTATACCAATAGCAGAAACTCCTTTGCTGATCAAGCTCCAGTGGACTTCCACTCCTCGCTGGGATTCACTGTTCCAACATGGGCCACTGCTCTTATAACTGTTAGTGTAACAGATGTGTGAATGTTAACAATGGTGCCTACTTGCGCGACTAATAGAGGTTCTATTTCTATTTTGTTTCGAGACTACAACAGCTGCAACTCTTATATTTTTTTCATAACGCGCCTAAAGAAGTATAACTTCAAAAATTTGAAAAATCGATGCATCATGCTTTGATTGATGACAGAAAGAAACGCTTGTTGAAACTTGTGTTGCCTTGTTAAATCGATGCAGAAATGAAGAAATATTGGATTGAGTTGTGATATGTGATGAAAAGTGGATTCTTTACGATAACCGTAAGTGGAAAATGCAATGGCTGAGCCCCGGTCAAACGCCACAACACTGTCCTAAAGCAAAGTTTACCAATAAAAACGTAACTGTTTGGTGGTCTTTGCATGGTCTTATTTATTAAAGCTTTCTCCGATCTAATCAAGCAATAACGGCAGACGTCTACTGTGCTGAACTCCCAACAATGATAGCAAAACTAGCAGTGAAACAGTCCCGACTCATGAATCGTTCTTCACCATTATTACTCCATAATAACGCGTGACCTCCTACGGCACGAGAAATTGTGTTAACGCGACCAGAGCTGCAATTAGAAACCATTCGTCAGCTTCCGTATTCGCCAGACTTTGCTCCACCATTTTTTTTCGTGATTTGGACAATTTTCTACGTGATAAAAAGTCTTACTACAAAATATTTTCACATAGTTTGTCATTTAAAAGTATTAATTATACATAGTTTGTCAAATCTAAATCACCAGAGTTCTAACTAAAGTATAAATTACTTTCCCATCAGATGGCAGCAGTTTATTGATAATAATGGTAATTATTTTGATTACATAAATATCATCATCGTCATCATCAGCCGGAGATAGCATCATAGAGCGCTAACGGTCATGGTCACGAGCCGCATAAATAGGTTAAATAAAACAAAACAACTAAGTAGTTCCTTATTAACATAAGCCCAAAAAACCAACTCGTCACAATATTTTTGAACTTTAGAAATTTTCAGAATTGAACAAAATTTTGGCAATTGGCAGTTTCTTGGAAATCTTTTGCACGAATATACCTTTTCTATGTTTTGCACGCAGATTAGCCATTACTACATTTCTTTTAATCGATATCTATTGACAGTTTTCATTCGATTAATCGATGAAAAAATACTTTCTTCTTGTTTTGACCTGAACTTATTCTGTGGAAGCTTAAGGTGTCCCAATACAGCTTCAACGTTAGTATTAAGTTACTTGCTTACTCCTCCGACTGTTACCTCGGGAATAGTTCTCGCAAGGCTCTCGCCCAGTAACTATAATGGCTTGTAATTCATTAACGCGAACATGTAACTCATGAAGGACATGATTAGAGGACGCTATCTTAAGATACGTGATGCGGTCTTATTCGTCCGACCGTCTGATCGTTATACATTTAGATTTCTATTATCTAATGCGTTGGTAACGACTGACGAGAGAACAGGGCACCCGATTGAATTATTTGGTTGTAAATTGTAATTTATTTCAAGTAATACAAATTTATAAGTCCACACTTCTAAATCCTGACCTCCTCCTTAACATCGATAATAAGTTCTTCACTGCTCGTAGAACATACAACGAGTAGTCATAAGAATCGCCGATAGAAGTGAAAATTAAAATCTATCATAATAACAACATTTAACTAATACGTAGCATAGGAATTTGGTGCAACAAATAGCACGTCTCCTAATATTTTTCATTCCTAAGGTTGTTTTTTATTTTTTAATATTCATAGTATGGACTTTAATAACTCAAAAAAGTGTTTAAGTAATTGGGAAAATCTCTAATATATTTTTCCATCTTCTAAATCCCATGCTACTGACACATCTGAATATATTGACGGAGCAGAACTAACCCATTAATCTACTAGAGCAGCAGAATCTACTAAACGTGATCAGGATGTCAAATTTTTGGAAATTACGAATAAAAATGTTATGGGTCTAAAAATTAGAATAAAGTGGGTTCAGTTACAGCGAGAAACAAATGCAAGGTGTGTAGAAACGAAAACAATTTGTGCAATATCTATATCGTGTAAAAGACCCTTAATGAGCCTTTGATGCTTACGTTTATGAATGACTTTTGAAATATTTTTTACCGCTATTTCGTGCTGACGTAATTATCGCCAACAGTTTTTGTTACAGGTAACATAATCTATGAACTCCCACAAAATATTCATAATAGTTATTAAATCGTACAAAGTTGCATATTGTGCGTGTGTAAAAGTAATTCCATCTAAATTGCTTTTTTTACCATTTAACATAATATTTGTAGTATATAAACATTTACGTAAAACTATTTATTTAGTGTTATTTTTAGAATTAGTTAGATTTAGATTGTTAGATGAAAATTTGTTCAAGAAGCTATCACCTCGTTACTGCCCACAAAACTACTTTTATTTGAGGGTAGGAAGGGAACTATCGTCCATAACCTCAAAAGTAACTATTACCAACAGGCTGTAAGAGACTTTGACGTACATTATTATGAAGCGTGGGTTGCTTTCCGTCGTCACAAGGAAATGTGGATGGAGAAAGTTAAAATAATTTTAAATTTTTAGCCAATCGAGATTAGATGTGGTCTTAAATATTCGAGTCGAAAGTTGTTTACAAAGGATAAAAATAATAAAACAACTGTCATCTAAGTCTTTATTGTTAAAATAATTTCGTACATTTCTAATAATATTATAAAATACCAAGACAACATATTCGTATTTGTAGGGTTGCTATAGTAAAGAACAAAAATGCTTCTATTCCTCGAGTTTTACGAAAGAATAACAGAAGTTATTACTTAATTGCTAGATATGAATATATTAGCTCCTATTAGAAAAAAAAAAGAAAATGTTACAACTGCAACACTAACCTACCATTATAAATTGGGAACATCCCTGTTGCATAAAATTTATATTATAAAGAAATAAATGATTTGTAATAATCATGTGGCATTTATTATAGCTATATTCCTGTTTAACTCGATTTTTTTTCATTTTTTTTATGAAGCAAGCCATTTTATACAGCCTAATAATTATACACTTTTGTATAATTATTAGGCTAAAAGTAATAACCCTTTAACTTACTTACACTTTGATAAAGATAAGACTGGCAAAAATCGTAAGCTAATTTGATGATAGTTTAATAATTAGACCTCCAATCCGGAAATAAAAAAAAAATAATAAAGGCAACTACATTGACCCATTACACAATGTTGCCATAAATCCCTTTCAATCTTCACAAAACAATAAAAATCCACTACACATCATTTTAAACATATTGACCAGTAATCTGCACTAACTATTGCTTACCTAAAATAGCTCCACATAATCTATAAAGTATAATTTAAATCTTAATTCACCAAGTATTTGATAATAATTTATAGTTTATCAGCCATGCCAGACCTGATATACCTACATTCAGGCACACATCCTTCATATTATATTAATATTTTAAATTGTAAAAAGAGATTTATGTTAATTTATTCTGTAAACTAGAGATTATAGTGTAACCTGTGGAGAAAAAAGACATGCATTTAAATATTATGGGAGAAATATTCATAGCGGCAACACAATATCATAGGGGTAGAATAAATAAGCAAAGCTTAATATACTTATAATTTAAATTTCATATATTTTATTAATATTAACAATGATGTTTTCTTTTAGAAGTAGGAAGTAAATCCTTATTACCATGGTGCACAGCTTCCACAAATTCATAACAATATGAAATTGTTAAATAAAATATACCTAAATATTTAACATTAAGATATTGTATTCAATATTTCTTCTTCTAGAACTGAAATCTAGAAAGCAACCATAATATAGTATATGATAAGTCAAAGCCGTTCCATCAAAATGTTAAACATTTAAAAAAATATTGATTTGACTACAACATCCTAACATTTTAATATAGAACATAGGTACTACTCAGTTCACTTTCATTCACAATTTGTAATAATACCTGTAAATCATCTAATGTCGATATATATTTAGGAGCACCTAAAAACTCCACTGATTTCTCATCGAGTTCAATAACACATTGTAAGTTTTTGGGACATTTCACAGACTTAAGACATTTACCGTCAACAACTTTTTTAAATGTCAAATACAATATACTTTCTAACTTTGTAAGGGGTAACTGGAAATTACTTTCTTGTAAGATATTTTTGGAATCAATGTCACAGTCTTTATTGTCATTTTTGGAATCATTACACTCTTCATTTTCTTTTCTAGTCAAGCCATTATCCTTTTCAAGTAATGAGGTTTCAGGTTGTGTAGTTATTTCATTGGTTTTGATATCATCAGGCAATTGTTCACCAACATTTGGTTTTAGAACATTGTCTAATATTGAAGGACTACTTGGATTATCAACTTCACTAATCATGCTAATTTCTGTTTTGTCCTCACTTTTCTCTATCTCCTCCTTATCAGTAATATCTGTGTTAATTTGTACAGTATTCTTTATTAAATTATTGACAGCCGAGTTCTCCACTTCCATGGGTGCCGGATCTGCTTGATTATCAGATTTTCCTAGAAGCATAGCTTCCACATCGCTCGAGTCTAAATTTTCCTTATATTCTAATGAAGTACTTTGGTCTTTTTGTTCTGTGACATTTACGTTGGTATTATCATTCAATATATCCATGATAGAGGGAAATTCATCTACCTTGTTTTCAGTAGTTCCCTCAGAACTATTCTGTGTCTGAGGTTGCTCGCTTCTCATTAAGTCCTCTAGTTCTGCTGCTATCCTATCATATACCTTATCGTCTTTTGGTTCTTCAGGTTTTGGGAAGAAATCTATGCACCATTCCGGAGATGGTAATATACTAGCATTAACTTTTGGTAATAGATCTACCAACGATAGTTCGCTTCTTAAATCGTTTACGTTGTTGTTATTAGGATTATTGAAAATAATAGCATATTGTTTATGATTTAATATTTTGTTGTTACCATTCACAACTTTGATTTTAGTAGCAACTTTCTTCACACCATTATTTTCCTTAAGTATGTTATTGGTTTGGCGTTTGGCTACAGTAACCTCTTTACTTTTAATTACCTTAGTCTTGTGTACTTGTTTCGCAGG
Organism: Calycopis cecrops; assembly: GCA_001625245.1. NCBI lineage: Eukaryota > Metazoa > Arthropoda > Insecta > Lepidoptera > Lycaenidae > Calycopis > Calycopis cecrops. Next base: position 185,215 of record LUGF01016342.1, on the reverse strand, counting down.
AGTTGCATTCCGTTTACTCTTATAGGTTTGCACCAAGCCATTTTCATTATTCTTTAATCTCCCATTAGACTTGGGCGTGGTGGGAGATTGCGTGGGTTTTTTTGTTTTAGTTGAAGAACTTTCGTATTGAATTTTCACTTTTGTAAATTTACCGAGAATTTTTGCAAAATCCATTCGAGTTACTACCACTGAACATTCTCGGCATTTTCCCTCTTTATATAATTTAGCCAACTTGAGGGCTTTGGCTCTTTTGCCCTCGCGCCCTTTTTGCGCAATCATAGTTCTAAATTAATTATTAACACTGGGATATTGAAGTTGATTATTCGAAAGCACAGTTATAACTATGGGTCCACATTTCCCGCGCATGCAATTATACAATTGTTGTATAATTAATATAGATACTATTTATCTTACTGATGAGTTGATTAACATGAAACAAATATCAAACTTAGGTATTGATCAAAATCCTTTAAATAATACGAAAAATCTTTAAAATTTAAAGAACAATATCCAAGCAGCACTAGCAAATCACACAAAAATGGCGTCTTTATAATGATGTGCATTGTCAACAAAAAATATCGACAACAGTTTGACAGATTAGTCGATAGAATGTTTGCTCCGTAAATAAATTTGCTTGTATGAATTAAATTGTTTTTATTTTTAACTAATTTTAAGGGATGATATAATATCACATGCCTTATTTTTTATAATGTTTTAATAAATATTTTCGCTTATAAAATTTACGCCTTCAGTAGTTAAGGACTAGGTACTGATGGCGAAATAAAATAAAAATATTTTTTTAGTTTGATTATCGTGTTTATTACGTGCGAATAATAAATTAATTTAAAGAGTTAGTAAGTAGCACATATTATCATATTGGTTTGTTTTAGCAGCTTGCAGCAGCTGTTATGGAACTAATCTCACTATATATTTACAATTCGAGAAAGAGTTTAATTATTTTTATATTATTTAAAGAAAAAGGCTTTGTACTTATTATATTATGACCATTATATCTACAGTCTCTGTTCTAAAGTACTTACAGATGGGAGTATATTATCCTAAACAATTTAACATTGCCAAATTATACTTAACCAGAATGAGCTCCACATGGTAAACACACAGAAAGTGGGCCAAAAGAATAGATCGTCATATATACCGGCATAATAAAATTGTATATTGAAATGCATCAAACACAGTAAAAAGTTATGTATATCTCCTCGAACCTAAATATATATTCCCTCTGTTCATTTCTGTAAGCTTCATTCTGCTGTAAACTGGAAATCTGATAATGTACGGTCGAGGTAAGATAATAAAAAGGAACAATATTATTTTTTTTCGAACAACTTTTGAACCAGATTTCTATAATAAACTTCTTATTAAAATACATAAATATCTGTCAAAAAAAGTGCAAAATTAGCGTGCTCATTTTGCAATGGCTTAAAAACTTAGAACGCTACTCTAATGGTTCTATGACACTGAAGTTAGGTGATGTCACAACTAGGCTTTGAATTTGTAATAAAATTCGTGGTGTTTTAAAATGTTGTTGACTGAAAATTTACTTACCGTCGTATTATATGTCTTACATTTTTGTGAACCTGGAAGACTCATTATCAATATTAAAACATTTAACGTCTTATATTCCAATACACACCTGCTGCACGTACAAAAGTTATGATTCATTGTCACGTTCCGCGTGCAAGCGAGAGCGTGGAACAAGTTATGGAGAGGTGCGATTGGCAAAAGCTTTGATTGTTCAAGTAAAATTATCTTTCTTTAAATCCGACTTTACAGAATGTTTTTGCCGTGTAACTAGCTAAAATACTTTAATCTATCATTATATTAAATAAATTATTTTCCGTATTAAATCAACAGTTACACCTATTTAGTACCAATGTAACGAAAGCGGGTAGCTTAGGTGATTAATGCTAATTATATCCAAGGAAGAATTTTTTAATTACCGATTTGAAAAATTTGATTGAGTGTTTAATATTGTTGATAATGATTGTTTTGTTGATAAATAGAATAACTTATTTTAATTAGATAGTAGCGTCACTAGCACAGTCGGTATAGCTTTACTTTTATAATAATATTAGTAAAAGTATTTAAATTTAATACTACTTTTAGAGCAACTTTTTAGAATATATAATATTTATTATATTGACAAAAATAAATAAATAAATAGTAGTCGTAATTTTTGTATCCCTAAGTATGTCTTATTTTTGTCTATTCCATTGTCGTCTATCTTAACTTAGATCCGTCTAATACGGGGTCCCTAGAGATTAGACCTCACAATAAATTCAGTGATTATTACTTTTCACAATTTTATTATACCATGATTAAAATCAAATACAATTTTAAAATTCCTTGTACCACATGTAATGCGCGTTTACATGTAGATAGAATATCATATCCGTGTAATGAGAAAGGAGATATAATTTTGATAAAGAGCCGGCATGATTCGGCTCTGAGTATAGTCGAATTATCCCAGCAGAAAATAAAAAATGAGAAAATTCAGTTTGACTATTAAATTCTCAATAATTGTTAAAATTCTAAAGAATAGTGACATGATAGAGGTTATTAAATATAATTTGGTACTTTACTTTTGAAATACATTAAAATTTAAATATCAAAATTTATATCGACATTATGGCCCATCGCTAAATATGACCGCGTTGCGTTGCGTAGTTTATCAAAGAATACTCTTTAGTCTATGGTGAACACTGGTGCTTGTTTATTGCCTATGGTTTACGCCCAATGCAACAAAATGGCAGCAGTTCGTGTAGAAACTAGAAAAGTTTACAGTTTATTCATGTAAACATTTTTTGTGCATTGACTGACTGAAAACATATCATAATTTATTGTTCGTCTTAAATACATTTTATGATTTATAGTCTATTATTATTAAATTTATAAATATGGCGTGGCCTATGCCACCGGGAAGTCAATGGAATCCCGGCATGCCCATGGCAGCAGGACCTGACAACATGAATATGGGTACTTATACACATGAGCAATGGTCTATGATGCAGCAACAAAGCTGGCAGTGGGCTCAATGGCAGCAACAATATGCTCAATGGCAAAATCAATATGGAGATAAGGTACTTTCTACACCTTATTAAATTTTCATTTTTTGTTCTTGTTTTATTTAGCATTATCATTAAGTATCAATGAGAAGTTTTATCAATGAGGTCAATGTTTAATTTTCATTTTGTTTTTGTTTTGTTTCACAGTACAATCAGCAGATACAAAGTATGCAAGCGATGGGAATGGCACCGCCTCTGCCACCATCCAATATACCACCGCCGGCACCACCACCGCCAGATAAACCCCCACCACCACCTCATGAGAATGATGAGCCACTCTTTGGTACATCTAAAGGTCCCGCTCCGGTGCCACCACCAAACTCCAGCTCTGTACCTATTAATCATCAACCCATTAGTGACAGACATTCTTCAATGCCAAAAATATCTAATACAGATGAGAATGAATCTCAGCAAGGAGTGAACACTGAAGCTCTTAAAAAATTAGCAGAAGAAGAAAGAATATTTGATATTCAATTTAAAAAATGGGAAGAAGAAATTGAAAAGTGGAAAGAAGAAAATGTAAACCATCCAGACAAGCAAGCATACAGTGAATATGAGCAAAAGTTTGAAGCTTGTCGGGCTCAATTGTTGGAGAGACGTCAGCAGATGAATCAAAAAAGGGCAAAGCTTTTGAATATTGCACCTCAGCAAAAGAATAATAAAAATACAGGTAATGTCTCCACAAATATACCCCCTCCACAGCAATACAACAAGTCAAACAATTATAGTAATGTACCACCAGTTCAACAGAGCTATAAAGACAACTCTGGACCCTATGGCAATAATCGAAATATGTCACAACCCCACCAATACAACATGCCCCAATATAATTATAATAAAGATGATAGAAATTTGGATTTGGAGAATTCAAATCAACATTACAATGACAATGAGGAGGAATATGGTCACATTGACACGGATAATTCTTTTCTACCTTCAAGTGGTTCGGCTAAAGGAATACCCGGTTTGGATTTAGTACCAGAGGATAGAATGCCCTCAAACCAAAAAGATGTTATTGATATAACGGATGATCAAAATGATGGACCACAGTCTAAAACATACCCACGACAAAATCCAAGTGACCATCTAAGAGCACAATCTAATCCAGCACCAGATTATTCAACAATTTCACAAGGGATCAATAACATTCTGGGCGATGAAAAAATTATGAACATACTCTCCATGGTAGCTGGGCAACAATCCAATAGGGGAATTAATCATACTGTGAATAATACATTCAATATTAATAATGCTCCACCACAAATGCAACCTGCAAACAATCAGTGGAGTAAAAATGATAATAATTACATTAACAATAGACAGCCAACAGATTTTAGTAGTCCAAATTTAAATTATCCTCCTCCCCAACAAAACCAGTTTAATAACCCCCCATCTATACAGAGAAACTATGATAATAGACAAGATACATCCTCTGAACATTATTATGATAACAATAGCCAAGGAAACCAGTATGGGAACCAAAGTATGAATACAAGGAACATAGCCCAGCCTCTCATGCAAATTAATACTCAAATGCCTAGACCATTAATGCAAAATATGCCTCAAAGACAACCAGAACCCCAACATGTTGGTCCAAACAGGAGAGGAATGCACGATAATAGAGAAGTTAACCCTATGTATTCCAATATGGGTGACCGAAGAGGTATGCAAGGTTATGAGGAATCGCCAACAGCTAATTTTAACACTATTAATCCAAGAGGGATGTTGGATAATAAAAAGCCCATTATACCAACAAATGCTCATATTGTTCCTGAGCAAAGAGTGCAGGAACAGAGAGATGCTGTCATGCCTCCAATGAAACCAAAATGGGATAGAGACCCACTATTCACCCCGTCTGTTATTGTTGAGTATGATCACAAGGCTCTAAGGTTAAAAGGTAAATATTTAATTGTTTGTTTTAGCCTACGCATCAGACAGTAACAATAATGTGAAATCAAAAACAGTAAAAGCTAGTCATTAATAAAAAGCTTCTATGATACAAAATGAATTTTTAAAGCATTCTCAAAGGTTTAAACACATTTGACATTATTATAAACAACACAATACCTTGGCTTGCATTAAGAGTGCATTTGGGATTGTGATATGTAACACAATGTTCTACTAATATAATCTATATTAGTCATATTAATATAGATTTGGATGTACAGAATAAAGTGTTCAAATGTGTTTGCATTTTCAAAAAAAAATCCACAGAGTTGAATCTAATATGATTGTGACTAAACATATATTGATTTTTGGCTGCTTCTTGCATTGTGAAGCAGATCTACATCTTAATAGGCCTAAGATAAAAGTAAGGGGTTTATAAAAAGAAATGTATGAGGGGTTTATTACATCAACATCCGTTTTTTTAATTTCTGTGTGTTTTGGGCATGTATTGTAGAATAACACTATGTGGAGACCACAAAGTATACTACAACTGAGAAGTTGTACTTTTTATGAATCTAACCAAGAAACTGTTTTATCTTGAGTAATGTGGGGACACAGTGACTTGCACTTCCATCATTTCTTATGTATATAAAGTTTCAGGCTGCCTAGTATTTTTTTAATCATACTGTATTATGTATAAAATAGTCTCTTAATTTCTAAAATGTTTGTTTATTAGTACTTTTAAAGTATAAAATAAGCATATTACTAATATTTAAGTTATAAATATGCTAATTTGTTGACTGAACATGTCACTGTCAAAATGAGATCACTTCTTCTGTTGTAAGAGTAATGGAGCGTATTTTGCTGGCGGGGCTTAATTAGAGCTTAAAATCCAGTTCTTAACAACTGACACCTGTGGGATTAACTAATTACATATTTCTGGAAATTTTAAATGATAGTTTATTTGTCTCTTAGTATAGTTCGACCACGAAAATAAGTTACATCGGCTTTCATTGTTGATGCAGAAGAGTGCTACAAAGGGCCGATCTAATCCGATTTATAACACCAATTTAATAAAAACTCAAGGCTTAAAATATAACAAGACGTGAGCTTATGCTATCTCGCTCGCAATATCTGTGGTGCAGACTTCACATGTGTATGAATTGTCATTCATGCCAGCTTAAGAGAGCTGACGTTCGGCTAAGCAACTGACGAATGCCAATACAGCCAGCTGTCGTTAGACCAATGACGAATGAAGAATTTCCCGTGAAAAAACATTGCCTGGTGATAGACTGAAATATTTTCACACCTTTCAAAAAAATGTATTCTGCGCAGGTACTTGGTACTTGGTGTAACTTATTTCAATGGTACTATTATACTTAAATATTGTTTCTTTGCTGCAACCAGCGTGTGATCACAATTGATCGACATTGACATTGATGTGATCAATATTTTCACACCTTTCAAAAAAATGTATTCTGCGTAGGTACTTGGTACTTGGTGTAACTTATTTCAATGGTACTATTATACTTAAATATTGTTTCTTTGCTGCAACCAGCGTGTGATCACTTGTGTTTAATTACATCCATTCTTCTATACTGTCCATTTAAATTTTATAGATAGTTTAGAAATAACTGATATATTTTAATTTATTTTATTCATTATTAGTGAAAATTGTGTGATATGTATCTCTTTTTTTTAGCTCGTGATTTCATTGAACCTGTCCATACTTTTGATTACAATCATATGTCTAAAGATGGTGAAGGATATAAGAGAAAATTTGATGAGGAGGCAGATCAGTTTTTCACTAGATTACCTAGAAAATTAGATATGGACAGGGACTGGAGTTATGACAGACATTCAAGAGATATGAATTACAGAGACAGTAGACAATCTAGACACGAGATTAAAAATGATGATTATTATGATTCTGGAAGAAGTGAAAATTTTTATCAAAGACGGTTTGAAGATAGGAGATATGATGAGCGGGATAGAAATAGTAGAAACGAAGATCCCTATAGAGAAAAAGAATATGACAGAACAAGGGACCGTGAAAGACTTTCAGGAAAAGATTCTGAAAGAAATAGAGATTTGGTACGGCCAGGAAGGGACAGGGAATCCTTTAGAGAAAAAGATTTTGAAAAGGATAGAGATTTGGCTAGAGATAAAATCTACGGAAGAGATAGAGAAGGTAATAGAGGTAGAGAAGACAAGGATAGGGATAATGTAAGAGATAGAGAAAGAGACCATGCAAGAGACAAATATAGAGATAGAAGAAGTGATAGAACCCGCAGTCATAGCACAGATAGGGATAATCGTAAAAGAGGAGCTAGTAATGAAATAGATATAAATAATCCTGATTCAAAGAAAATTAAAACTGGAAATTTGTCAGCTTCAAATGATTCTGATTATTCAACCAAACCTAAACATATAGTCATGATAGATGATATTCTGGAGCCACCAGGTCGTGAAATAAGGCCTGCAAAGATTGTCATAGTACTAAGAGGTGGGTTTTACCATTATGTACTTTCAAAAATTTGCAATTGTATACATATGCAAATTATTTTTTTCTGTAAATATACATAAATGTAGTGTGATAAAATGTTTATTCAGCCTAGACATATTATACTGATTGTTATAAGGAACTAAAAGAACCTAGCATCGAAAAGAATATTTTTGATTAGTGTTATAAAATATCAATGATATTTTCACAAAAGTAATTGATTTGAGATTGATTGAATATGAAAATAAATTTTTTTTATTCAAAATAGAATTACAGAAATTACTTTTTGAACGTCAACAAATAAATCTATCACCAGTTCAACCCTAGCCCTGTCCTGAGAAGAATCTGCAAACTCAGCGGGCCTCATGATATGATGAGTTATAAAAATAAAAAATACAAAAATACATATACATACACATTTATTTCACACTTTAGATTATTATTTCGCACATTCGCTGATTTAGTTATATTACTTTATCTGACTTGAATTTGTTTTTATTTATCAGGTCCTCCTGGAAGTGGTAAATCATATTTAGCAAAATTGATAAGGGACAGAGAAGCCGAGCATGGAGGTGCAGCACGAATAATGTCTATTGATGATTATTTTATGCAAGAGGGAGAAATTGAAGAGAAGGATCCAACTACCGGAAAAATTGTACGTGATTTTGTATTGTTTTATCAAGGGAACACAAAATATACAACCTGATAAATTTTCGTCAATAGGAAAAATCAGGCATAGCTTGTTAAATATAATAATTGAGGCTTGCAATTTTCTTTGCAGGTCAAGAAGCCGTCACTTAAGTATGAATATGATGAAAGTGTTGAAGAATCATATATGAGTTCTCTCAAAAGAGCTTTTAAACGGACTATTACTGACGGATACTATTCATTTTTAATTTACGATGCTGTGAATGATCAACTAAGAGGTTATGCTGACATATGGAATTTTGCTAGACAAAATGGATTCCAAGTGTGTATAATTTGTTTTTATTAGTATCAATTCTCTCTGCTGAACCTGTACTAATACTATATAATACACTAACTACTCCGTACTGTCAGCTGCCTGAACCTTGAGATCGAGACACTTCCTGTGCGAAAAATGTAATGTTTGATGTATTTGTATGGACCATTTCAAATTGATTTTTATTCAACAAAATATTACAATTAGACGATAATATTTAAAACACATTTTTGGGTTGATTTTAGTTCCTAATTTTTTTTAAGTTGATCGATGACCGAAAACTAACCCTGTATAAATAAGTCTGCTAAAACATTTTTATGGTGGCGTAGATCATGATGTGGTGTAATCCTACTAGGGTATGCAAAAAATCTATTTCCTTTCTAGGTCTATATCTGCAGCATGGAATTGGATTCTCAAGTGTGCTTTAAGAGAAACATACACAACAGAAAGTTGGAAGACATTGAAGTGATTAGCTCTAGGTTTTTCCCTACCCCAGCTCACCATATACAGTTAGATGCGACCACGTTGCTACAGAGCGCCTCCATACCAGAAGTGCATATGGAGGATGTGAGCAATGACGACATTGTGGATTTGGCCATGGATGAGGAACCAGAGGTGAGATACCTCTAAAACAACGTGTTTTTTCAGGTTGTGATAGGTTTATGCACAATTTCACATTTTAAAGGCTATTTACGTTATTTTCCTAACTAACAAATGTAAGTATGGACCAATGGTGTTTTGTGACCTTTTAGCCAAGAGTATTAGTGTGCTTATGAGGGGTCATAGTACCTTAAGGTCTAAGACCGTAAGGACTATCTGTTAAGCACTTAAGGAGAAGCCACTGGTGTTGCAACATACAAAGGTCACAGTCCTGCCACATGCTTCCAAATACACTTTTTTGTACGAAACAGTAATTAATCCCTCATTATGGTACTAGATACTGATAGCTGGTACTGATAGTTAGTACCAGAGTAGGGTTAATAGTTTTTATTTCAGCATCGTAACTAAAACCCCTAGTGCTGTTCACCACAGGTTGAAAATAGTTTTACTTCGAAATGGGAGAAGATGGACGATGCCAATCAATTAGGTGGGTCTTGGTGTTTAGTTATTATTTATATACCATAAGTGATTTAAAAATAAATTGTGTTTGTATAAGCAAATCATGGCATAAGGATATGGAACTCAGGTAGAAATGGTGCTAGGTAATCTTATGCACAATTATCACTTCAAGAAAAAAACAAATTTTCATCCCACACACAAAGACTACTCTGTACTGAATTCACTCTCTGAACATTCATATTTTATATAAGAGCTAATTATTGTATATAGGGTGATAATAATAATAATTAGTTTGTTTTTTTAATATTGATTCTATTTGCACATCACAGTGTGTGAATACAATTATATAACTTAAGCTAATCAATCCTTAATAGCGCTAAAGTAAAAGTGGTTTAAAAATTAAATATATTAGTTAGCAATAAATATAAATAATTGAATTAAAAATCTGTAAACAAACAGTTGTATATTCAAATCCATTGTTTGAATATGGAACTTTTTATATCGCAAAGTATAGACTTCATCAAGATACAGCCATTGTGTTCCATATACTAATAATGAGCATTATTTGTTCCAGCCCGACTCGACGGTATCAACAAGCCTCTGCGGCCGTCCCAACTCTCAATGGAAGACTACCTACAGTTAGACGACTGGAAACCAAACACAGCCAAACCAGGAAAGAAAACTGTAAGTACAATAAACACTCTCAATGTTTTTTGGCAATATACATTCCGGTTATCTCGAATATTAAAGAATTTCACAGAGGTGAAATTGTGATTTTTTTTAATTTTTCCATGTTATATGAAAAAGTCTTACGTTTCTCCCTTCATAAGAATGTTCCAGGGCTAGTGTGAAATAATAATAAGAACATTAATATATGTATGTGGTTTCAGAGAACTAAACTCTTGGTAAAATGACTACCAACATACCGTAGACATCTGTATCGTTTAAAAAGGAAGGTGGCATTGTGTGCGCGTTAAAACAAAAGTTAAGAGCTCCCAACATAAGTGAGGTAAGACCTCGCATCGTAAAAATCTGCAATGCGATGTCACATTGCCTTGCGTGTCGTTAAAAGTATCGTATGCTCCGACACAAAATTAAGCCGCGGCTATTAAATTTAACGCTTCTAATCGCACGTGCGTTTAGAATATACGTTAAAGTATGCGTTAAAAAATACGTTAAAATATGCGTTAAAATATGCTCGGTAAAAATATGTGATTGTTTTTTTGAACATGAGATTGAATTTACTTCGTCAAAAATATATTTTCCGCGTAATCGATATATCTCTATTCAGTGGTAATTATTTTCGGTTACGGTACCGATTTCGATTCACCAAGGTTTTTAAACTAGTGGTGAAATTTTATTTACTCGTACACTATCCCATCGATGTAACGTTGTATGCTTCGTTAATGGGATTGGAAAAAATGTTTCTACCTTTACATGCACTCGTGAGAAAAATTTTACCGACTTATAAAACTACAAAAAAAAAACTTATACAAAATATTTCCATTTACGTAGTTACCTACGTAATTTATTCTAGTGCGATAAATAAAATGAATTCATTCACAAACTTGGTATTAATTTTTATTAAACGTTACGGTGAGATTGTATCCAATGTACAAAGTACATGCTCAAGTTGCTTTAGTAACTTGTTTTCTTCATTTTAACTATTATGCTTCTTTTATACAACAAAAAAAAACTGACCAATTTTTACTACCCTTTATTTGAAATTAGTCGTTTGCAAAAAAAAAATATAGTGCTACAAACTATATTTTTATTATTAATTAAAATTTTATTATTACCGTGGTGTGTATATATGTATATATATATTATATATAACTTTATTTTTAATATAAAGCGGACTTTATCATATACATATTTCTTATAGAAAATACACAGCAAACTCGAGCAAATTCGAGAAATAATATTTTTTGGGAACTTAACTAATTAGTAATTATTTAACAGTGTATGTTATAAAAATAAGACGAGGTGAGTATTTATATGTGAATTGTGAAGTTAAGGGATTTTATCATATTGTAATTAAAACAGGTACGCTGGGCAGATTTGGAAGAAAGAAGACAACAAGAGAAGATGCGTGCCATCGGATTTGTTGTAGGTCAGACTGACTGGAACCGTATGACAGACCCCACCATGGGCTCCAGTGCTCTCACACAGACTAAATACATTGAGCGTGTTAGGCGCCATTAAAAATTGTTTGAAAAAAAGGTTTATATGGAGCTCCCATAGGGCTGACATCGTTATTGGAGCAAAATATCTATTATTACGTGCCTTAAGTCAGACACATGTTTTTGTAGTACAAATATGTCAAAATATCACACTTCGGCAATTATTATTTATTGGCAGATAGGCATTCGATTGATTTCATTCACATGTTATCAATAACAATTTTTCAAAAATCCACCAAGTTATTTTGCTCAAATGACAATGTTACATGAAATAGACATAAGTTTTTGTGTTTTCTGGTAGTTACAATGCTAGGACAGTATTAGATAATACTTGAGTAAAACAAGGTATACATGTGTAAATATTACTTAACATAGCTGGGCCCCGTTAAATAGTTATCTCCGGTAATAGGTGGTGCGTTATATTAGAGTATAATAGTATCATACTTCTATTTTTTCCTAAATAACTGCATTTTATTATAGCTTTGCCTTTATGTACAGTCTGAGTTATGTTATGTATTTATTTTTTAACTGTACCATGCTGTATAACAGCTGTAATATAATGGCGCGAACGTGAGTGGCTCTCTCTCGTATGATAATGGTGTAAAGCGACAACTGTGTTTTGTGTGGTGTTTGAGTTTCCGATGGCTCATGGAGGGGTAAGGAGCGGATGTTTATGGGTGTCAGTAGTCATTAAGAGGCTCCGTCTGCGTTTGCTCCAATATTCTATAGTTATTTTTTTTTTTATAAAATATAAATTTTGTCCATTAAGTTCAAATCGACAAAACGATTCAATCATCACCAACTTTATTTCGAAATGTTTACTTTGTTAATAAACGATGAAGTCTTGTACCCAGCTATGATATACCTACATAGAATGATTCTAAATGAATCTACCTAATAATATATACTTTACAGAAATTAAAGAAAAACTTGTTACATATTAGTGTTGCAATACAATAAAATGTTCTAAATGCCAATATAGTTTAATTTACATATCAACAAAATTTTGAGATTTGCGTACTATATACCTACTTTAAAAAATGTGATGGGGTTCTAGTATCACAGATCGTGTCGTGTGAAAGTTAAAGCAACATGCCGGTTGTCAGTAAAGTGCGTTGAAAAAGCGGTTATTTTTTAGGGTTCCGTATCTCAAAGAGAAAAAACGGAACCCTTATAGAATCGCTTTGTTGTCCGTCTGTCTGTACGTCTGTCAAGACCTTTTTCTCTAAAACGCGTGAAGGGATTAAGCTGAGTTACGTCTTGATGCCTTGAAAAAAGCACACTTCTAAGTTAACACAATAAAAAGTTATAGCCATTTATGCACAAATTTTGTATGAAAACGCACTTTTTCAAAAAATTATAGGGTACTTCCCGTTGCGCTAGAATTCTGAAATTTGGCGAGAAGTAACCTTACAGTATGTACATATAGGAATAAATCTAAAAATTGGTAAATTACTTTTATATCAATGGAAAAATCATTACCAACTTATGCATGTAGTTCGTTTCATACTAAATGTATGCAATCACCCGCATATATAAGTTGACAACTTGTCGCAGGGAAGTGTAATTTTCTCAACGTCTATTACTTTTGTTCATACCTCCCGTTCCTACGGAACCCTCGGTGTGCGAGTCCGACTCGCACTTGGCCTGGTTTTTTTATGTAATAGGAGGAAAATGATGATGAGCAGGTGGCTTGTGACTACCGCTGCCCATAGACGTCTGCAAAACCAGGTGTCTTACAGACGAGTTGCCGGCCTTTAAGAAAGGTATGCTCTTTTCTTGAAGACATTTTCCGAGAAGAAGTTATATAACCGTGTCTACCGATGTATTTGTACGGTAGGCTAAATTTCTACATATTTTATTGCCAACACGACCAGAAAAGGGCGGGTGAGCCGAGATATGTATACAAGGAGCGATGCGAACTACATTGCATTGTTTACCTCTTGTCTATAACCGTCTCTCCAAGTTTATTTGAAACGCGCTATATGACGGAGAGTGATTGCGCGCGGGCTGGCGTCGCACTATGGAAAGTGGTAGAACAACGACATATCAAAAATGGTTTTTCTCAATGTCGCTATTGCCATATATTTTTTTTTAATTTATACTTTAAGGTTCAAACTAAGCTATCGTGAATGAATTAATATATATATATATTATGTGTATATATATATATATACTAGCTAAAATAAGTTTATAGTTATTAGACATTTCTAAAAAGCTTATCTTTTGTAGATTTTAATTCACTTATACTTAATATTTATAGGCTTTATTTAAAATTTACATCAAAAAAAAATCAAAACAAAATGTGGTCAAAAAAAGGTCTTTTTCAAGTTCATCGAGACTTTGACTGTTACCCACGTCTCCCCACGTCTTGTATTTAATAGTGATTTGTAGCATAGTTATCCAAAAAAGACATTTATAAAAATTTGCTGCTAGTTTTTGCTAATTTCGGACTTATGTGCAAAAGTGTGAGAAGAGTTCAAAAACGGAAAACGGCTATCTGTTGCGGTTTCATATATTTTCCTACCCATATCAATGTTTGCGGTGTGTTTTGTAAATTATTATGAATTATTTATTGTTATTATAGTTTTTATCATTTTACATCCAATTTTAATTATACGTGTGAAATTTTGTATCAACTAGATGCACACCACCCTTAAATTTCAAATAGTATATAAAGCGTAGGTGTATTTTCTTATTTATTACGAATTTTTAGTGATTTTTAAACGGACGTTTAGTTGCAACTAATATAATATACTTATTTTACAAACTGGGTGTTATATATGTATAGATAGTTTTAATAGGTCGTAAAGAAATAAAATTATTTTTATATCATTTTGTAAATTCACTTTGATTTTTAATACAGTATAATAAGGTTAATTATACTAAAATATATTTCATTTGAAACCTTATATACTACTTTATATTTATGCAAATTTCACAGCTTTATCATTAGAAATATAAAAGTTATGGATTTTTAGGCCGAAACACACCTCAATTTTCCACAGTGCACTATGAAAAGTGGTAGAACAACGGCATATCAAAAGTGGTTTTTCTCAATGTCCCTATTGCCATGTTTTTTTTGTTTATACTTTAAGGTTCAAACAAAACTTTAGTAAATGAATTATATACATACTAGCTACAATAAATTTATAGTTATGCGACAAACTTATTGTTCCTACAAATACCTATTTAAAGCCTGTTCACTTCATCACTTTCAAAGTGATTTTAATGTAATTTTTTATAGCAATAGACATAAAGTAATAAACATCTTTGAAAAGCTTATCTTTTGTAAATTTTAATGCAGTTAAAATATTTATAAGTTTTATTTAAAATTTACATGAAAAAAATATCTAAATAAAATGCGGCCAAAAAAGGTCTTTTTCAAGTTCATCGAGGCTTTTGACAGTTACCCACGGCTCCCCACGTCTTGTATTTAATGGTGATTTGTAGCATAGTTATCCTTAAAAGACATTTATAGAAATTAGCTGCTAACTTTTGCTAACTTCGGAGTTATGTGTAAAAGTGTGAGAAGAGTTCAAAAACGGACAACCGCTATCTGTTGCGGTTTCCTTTATTTTCCTATCCGTATCAATGTTTGTGAAGTGTTTAGTATTTTGTAATTTATGAATAATTTATTGATAATAGAGTATTATTTATAACGAATTTATAGAGATAATTAAACGGATGTTTAATTGCAACGAATATAATAAACTTACTTTACAACTTAGGTGTTATATTTAGATAATTTTAATAGCTCGTAAAGAAATAAAATTATTTATATATCATTTTGTAAATTCACTTTGATTTTTTATACAGTATCTTAAGATAATTATACTAAACTATATTTCATTTGAAACCTTAGTATACTACTTTATATTTGTGAAAATTTTCACAGCTTAATCGTTAGAAATATAAAAGTTACGGATTTTTAGGCCGAAACACACCTCGATTTTCCACTGTGCGTCGTTGCGTTGCTATGGTTACGTCTGAACCTCGCGTCTCGTCTCATACCGCACCCCTATTAGTGCAGTCATTGAAGCATTATAGGTCCGTATTTTTTTACTGTGAACCGAACTGCATACAATTTTGGAATTAGGTTCATCTTACCCTTAATTTCAATAGTGAAAATGATTTGAACTCCGCCACCACCCTGGGGGTGGTTGCCACCCCTTGTCGGGGGCTAATTTATTTTTTTTCAAAATAACCTCGGATATCGAAAGAAGGCCTAATTTGAAGCAAAAAATCATCTGTAAAGTTTTTCGAAAAATCCACTACTTTTCAAGTTATTGGCAATTGAAAATTCAAATTTTTACGTTTTTCATAGGTTTTTTGCAAATATCTCCAAAAATATAGGTTTTACCGAAAATTTATAAAGAACAAAATTATAGCAGGTAAGAAAATAAACAATTTGGTTGTTTATAAAGTATTCTAAGTGCAATAATAAGCTAGATATTAAAGATCAAAGCCGTTTTTTATTTTGTCTGAAATTTTATCGATGTAGTCAATGCCATCTAGCGGCGAGCAGATGCATTTTACGCATTCTGATAAAAAAGCATTTGTAGTGCTTGAAATAAGCTTTAAAATGACCACTCATGATTAAAAGTCTTTTGTACGCAAAATAAGTGAGCTGTATTGTAAATGAGAGGAGCATCTAATGTTTTTTCTTTTAAATCAATGGGTTTCCTAAGTGCCATTTCCACCAAAAATAAAATTAATCGAATTCCGCCTAGAATTAACTTTATTATAAAGAGTTCAATAGATTGTATTAGTTTGGCTGCTTCAATATTTTGCAAAAAAGTCACGATTTAAGAAAAAAAAACGAAAGTCAAATTTTTAAAATAACCACCTTTTTTCATAATATCTCAAAAATTACGTCAGATACGTATAAAAGTATAGGGATAAAAAATTTAGGTATTTTTCTGACCAACAATTTAGTTTTTTGTTTTTTTTCTGTCAAATAAAAATTGACGGAGATATGATTGTTTAAAGAGCGCGTGGCAGCGCAATCATAGCCTCTCTTAAGCCCTTTAACCCTTCACCGTTTTAGAAAAAGGTTTTTACTAGATATTGCAATACAGGATGTTGTAGCTCTCTTAACCTTTACAATGGTTTTTTATAAATTGTGATAGCATGAAAATTGAATGAGTTATGGTCCAAAAACTTATCATATTTTTTTCTACTTAGTAATTGAAAATTACGGAGTGTGAATATTTGGAGCAATGTGAAAGTACGCAGTATAATAGAGACCCGAAACTATTGTAATGTGTATATATATACATAATATGGCTCATATATTTTGGAAACGTAGGCATGAATACATACCAAAGTTCTTATATGTATATATGTATAACACATTTGAGCATGTGTTTAATAACTTGGCTTGGCAACAAAAACATTCATCCAACGGATTGGGGGTGGGTCATGAATGACGGTTTATTAAATCCACTTTAGTCTGTAGATCCACCCGCACCACAAGAACTGCTGAAAATGAATTTTTGCAACTGCAAAAAAGGATGTGGAGCGTCTTGCGGATGCAGAAAAGTTGGTCTGTCTTGTAATAGTACCTGGGGAACGTGCAGTGGAGATAACTGCCAAAATAGCTCTCCAATTCAGCCAGAAGATCTTGAATGTGCAGCGACTCTGATAATGAGTCATGAATAATAATATTATATTTTAATAATAATTTTATATAATTTGTAAATATTTTATTCAATAAATGGTAATTTTTACTCTAAATTAAATTATTTTTAAATATGTAATCATTTATATTTACTGTTTTCATTTAAGGGTAGAAAAGCTTAAGAATATGATAATCATTTTCTAGAGTGTGGAATAATATTTAAATCCTTATCATTTTATGAAAAAAAAAATTAACAATTTTTATCAAGGGGTGATTTCAAGGGTTGAAAAGGGGTTAAAATTTGATAATTATTAAAGAGAATATAAAATATTACTTACTCTATACTTACATCTTTTTATGTCATGCTAAAGTATTTTTTTGTGATTTTTTTCATTATGGGGGTTGTTTGCAAGGTTTGTAAAATTTTCAAGGGGTTGAAAATGATTTTAATATGAGGTAATTGTGGTAATAGGCATGTTTTCTAGCGATAAAATGGCTCAATGTCATTTTTTCCATTAAGGGGTTGTTTACACCCATTAAAAATAATAGGCGGAGTTCAGATCATTTTCACTTTTGAAGTTAAGGGTGCCAGTGAGCTTAAATCCAACATTTCATGCAAATCTGTTCACAGTAAAAAATTTCGGAGGTTAAGGCCTTATGCACTATATTGAGACCCGTAAATTTGTAGTTTAACTTACGCGCCGCAATGTATAATAAAAAGTTGCAGTGTACAATATGTGGTTGAGAACGAAAAAATTCAAGGTAAAAATGATAAACACAGCTTTACAATTATTTCAAAAAAATATACCGTTACCATTTTTTGACA
>LUGF01016342.1:139863-163708 GCA_001625245.1 Calycopis cecrops | reverse complement strand
TACACAAAATGTATCGACTTCAAGGTTAAGCCTTGTTCGCATTGGTCGAGTAATTTAGTCTAGTAGAGTATCGATTTAGTAGCTAAACTACTCGACTCGACCAAATATCGTTCGCACCTTGAGCGAGTACAGTTCATAAGTAATTTGAGATCAGCAAGATGAACAATGTAAAACGCAACGGTTATCTTAATTAAAAATAATATGCTTTTGAAATAAAATGAATTACCTACTAACCTGATGTTTTTTTTATTTTCAATTTAATTTCTTTTTCTCCGGGAATATTTAATTCTTTTTCTAAATTTAAATATTATGCACTTTGTTTTATTTGTTTATTTTTATAAAGTGGCGACTTCATGTTCCATAAACATTCGTTTTCCAAATATTTGGAACTCAACACTTATAATTGAAGAGTATAATAATAATCATAATAAATAGTATAATAATAATAATATATTATAAATAGTATAATAATAATAATGTATTAAAAGGGGAATAATAATTTATGAGATTAATAAAAACAAACTATGAATACTTTGACAGCTCAACTCGACCTTTGGACTCGTCACTCGACTAAATCGAAGTGTTCGGACCGGTTCACCGGCGATCGAGTGAGCGCGGACGCACGGTGGGGGGTGCTACTCGCCCGAAAAAATAGAGTGAAATCTATCGACTTGACTAAACTACTTGACTAATTACTCGACTAAATTTTTGGTGTTCAGACACGTTTAGCTACTAAATTACTCGCTACTCGACTAAATTACTCGACCAATGCGACAAGGCTTTAGTGACGTACCGTGAGTGGCGAGTGTGATGCACGCGGTGACCAAGAAATATCTTTTACAACATGGGACAAAGTAATTATATCTAATTATTTTTTTTATGTTTTTTATTTCATAAATCGAATGTATTATTGATTCAGAACCAAACTTGAAAATTTGGCCGGTCACCAAAAAATAACCGGTTGATAAAAGCGAGAGGCTGAGAAGAGGAGGAGAGAGGAGGAGAATACTTTTTTCAAGCAGGTTAATTAACTGTAAGCACTTATAGTATATGTGTGTGCTTGTTCAAAACCGGTCAAGTGCGAGTCGGGCTCGCATACCGAGGGTTCCGTACCTTTCATAGGTATAGGTCCGTGAAAGTTGAGATGAACTACACAAGCAAAGAAAGAACTTGATTATGAGTTGACAAACTTATACATGCGGGTGCTTGCAAACATTTAGAATGAAGCGAACTACAGATACATAAGTTGGTAATGATTTTTTCCAGTGATATAAATATAATTTAGTAGTTTCAGATTTATTCCTATATCTGTGCTGTAAGTTCTTAACTTCTTGCCAAATTTCCCCATTCTAGGTCGACGGGAAGTGCCCTATAGGTTTTATAAAAAAATGGCGTTTTCATACAAAATTTGTGCATATATGGACATAACTTTTTATTGCGTTAATTTAGAAGCAGGAGTTTGAATTTTTTAAGCATCAAGATGTAATAAACCTCAGCATCTGGTATAAATTTAAGCTACCTTTACGCATTTTCGAGAAAAAGGTCTTGACATACGTAGGTACTGACAGAGACAAGTAGACAACAAAGTGATCCTACTAAAAACAAGGTTTTCTCTTTGAGGTACGGAACCCTGAAAAACTAAATTTTCTTACATAATACACTGCATTTTGAATTCTTAAATAGAAATCGAGAAAAGAAAAAAACATGAGATGAGACAAAAGAAAGAAACATGGCAACACGTCTAACGCCAACGTAACGCCTGAGGTAAAATAACGCTGTATACTATTTATTACTTTAGTAACAGTTTTATCTTCTCAGTTTGGTTAAAGTAAAATTTAGATGTGACGAACGCTCTTACGCAAGCACAATATAAAAATTGGAAGAATAGACAAAGAAGTATATTACACCAGTAAACACTCAATATTGTTACTAAAACCTGGTCGCGGAGTTGAAAGAATTTCGTACGTTGACCTATTATTATTGTCCTTGTCTCCATGTTAATATATTGCTTCTCGCTCGTACAGTTTATCTCGTGCGAGTAGACATAATATTTACTTAGAAACGAGAGGGTAATAATAGATCAACACACGAATTTTTTTCTACTCCGCGACAGGACTCTATGTATATTCGTATTTAGACACTGCATACTTTTAATACACTCTTTTGAGTGAGCACAGTTCACTGGTTAGCCAGTTGGTGCTGAAACCTTATAAGTAGTAAGCATGAGGGGTAACAACCTAGAAATCTCATTAATCGACATAAAACGTGGTGTAAGGTAATTCAGGAATGTCAAACTGCTAAATCACGTCTAGTTATCTTAAAAGATAAAATATCTTTAGATTTAAATCAACAGTTACCGCACGCATCTCATAAAAGCCATATGGCATGCGTAAACAACGTAACAATGGATGAAAATGAGTTTATTAAATATTGTTTAAGTATTGAAGAGTGTACATAAAGATTTCAACCACAAATTGAAACGGATCATGTCTTACATTAGAATACATTTTTGATCTATTAAGCTATTAAATTAAATTTAAATATAGCAATAAAACGTATAGTTCAAATACATCAGTCTGGGACTTGGAAAGAGTTTGGTATTAAAAATGATAAATGCAATTATCAAATATATTTTATTAGTTCATAAGTTAGGCTTCATAAATGAAAATATCAAGATACCAAATCTCATACTATCTAGATTTATATTTTTTATTATAGGTACCTATTTATTATTACTTGTATTGTGTTTATTAAACAACTAAAACCTTGTATTTTATTTATCTCTTAATTTTTCTCGTACCTACGTGTCAATTTCGTCTGTCGAAACAGCCTTGGGGCTTTGATGACTGTAAATGTCTAAAATCTCCTTATACCTATCGACACCAGTTTTGGGTCGATATTCGGATATCGAGAGTTTCGTCATATGTTTTTCGGTAGCTAGCGATTCAGTGCCTTCGTTTTTATTTTCTGCGCTTGAAACAGAATCAGGAATCAAATCTTCAGATATACCGCTTTTATCCATTTTATTTTTGGATGTTTTTCCAAGGCTTTCTTCGCCTTCTTTACTGCTGGTCATGATCATTACTTGCGGAGTGCTCATAGCTGCCATATGATCGCGTATGCACTGTTGTAGTATATGCAGGAAGAACAAGAATGCTAATAGTGTTAGCGCTGACATCGCTGCATTGCTTTTGTGACTGTCGCCTTTGTAATGACTGAAACACGTTTGTATTATTTGCAAACAGACAAACTTACGCTTAAATCATACTTATATACAATTTTCTACTGGTGAGGCCTCAAAGTTGTTCATGGAAAAGGGAGGACCAAACACTTTGTTGCTCTCCTATTTACACAAAAGCGATCGATAATGCGCTTTCAAATTCGAAACTTGGAAAGTCACGTTTGACAGTGTCATAACCAAGGAATTAAATTTGAGGGTTGTGCGTGCCTTATTATGAGTGAAGATTTCTACACCAGTAACCAAATAAAAATGATCCTAACATTATTTATGACAACTAGGTGTTTCATTTAACGCTTACACTGTACAAATGTTTCACAGTTTAAAGCAAAGTAACTTTGTGTTAATACTTAATAAATGGAAAGCAAACCCAGTATTTTCAATCCGGATTAGTGGATGTGATTAGTGGTTGAAGCAATCATTCACTGAATTTGATCCAGTCCCAAAAAATATATAACTATGTCCTGGTAAGTGCTAAGGCGTAGAACGCCTGACACGAGCAACATAATATCAATACAGTGAATGACATAACAAAAACATATTTGCGTTAGATACTTTGTATAATAGAAAATTTGGGAAAGATGATGCGTGGTAGCCGACAATCCCTGTGATGATTTTTTTTTGTATTTTTTATTACTATTCGTTCGCACTAAGTTTGCCGGTTCGTAGAATGCGTGCCCCCGTTCCCTCAACCGCCTACCCCGCTGCTGATCGCCTCTCAGTATCGTTGGCTGATGCTACTCTTCGAGTGACATCATATCGGCCATTGCCAAACTTAGCGTGAACGGGTTGTACTTACTGTTTAGAAGATGAAACATGTATGTGAGGCGAGGAAGCGGGTTCGTATGGGTAGTATACATGCTCGTGCGACTGTGCTGGGTATTCCGAGTATCTGGCCGTGGAAAGAAAAATAAAAATGGTAAGTTGGCGCAGTTAGTTACTTATGAGAGCGTCGATAGGTCCGAGCCGTATTCAGTGGGAAAGAGTGCAATGTTGTGCTTTCTTGTAACAACAATGTCCGGAAGCAGTTGCTCCTAATATTTTTTTATGTTTGGAGTCATGTTTATTTTGGCGCATTTCTGAATGAATGTGTGCACTCACCCGCCTATATGCGCGCACAGACAGTCCGGTCAAATTTACCTTAAAATGGGTTACACTAATTCCCATCAAGCTGAAATTTTGCATTTTTTTTTATTATAATATAAGCCATTTTTCAAGCTCTTGAAAACCAGCATATAGAACCAACACACAGAAACCTTTTATGCAATGCTTATAACGAAAGCACAGCAGCCATAAAACTGAACACAAGTGGTCCATCGTTTACTATTAAAAACGGTGTGAAGCAAGGTGATCCGCTGTCTCCAGAATTGTTCACAGGTTTCCTTGAAGAAGTATTCCGAAAACTCGCAGCAGGCTGGGAAGATAAAGGAATCCTAATAGGCAAAGCGAGATTAACACATTCACGCTTTGCCGACGATATCATCCTATTCGCTTCCTCAGGCTCAGACCTACAAACATTACTCCAAGATCGAAGCGACGCAAGACGAGAGATTTGACTGAAAATGAACATGTCAAAGACAAAACTTATGACCAATCACCGACAACAACCGGTAACAGTGGATGCCGAGGTTATGCACTATGTCCAAGAATACGTATACCAATATACCAATTAGTTTCCTTCCAGTGCAGACAAGACAAAGAGATCGCAAGACGTATCGAAAATGCCTGGAAGAGCTAGGTACTGGTCCTTAGGGGAACTCATGAAGGGCAACCTTCAGATATCGCTCAAGCGAAAATTAATGGACATGTGCATACTTCCCGTACTTACGGATCATAGGTTTGGTCTTTGACACAAAGTCAAAAGTCCAGTCTTAAGGTTTGCCAAAGTGCGATGGAGAGCAGTCTGTTAGGCGTCAAGTTATTGGACAGAATCCGAAACACCGAACTGCGCCGCTGATGTGGGTCTCCAAGCCGCGGAGCTCAAATGGTGCTGGACTGGACATGTCTGCCGCAGATCTGACGAGTCTTGGGCAAAAATTACCACTTTATGGGACCCAGATTCAAAGAGTCGACTGCCACGTCGAACAAAAAGGAAATGGCGAGATAATAGTATAATAGTAAGAGGTAGTGCCACACTGCATGCTTGTATGCAGTCGAATTGGGCCGGCACGACCGGGAAGGTACCTCTCGCTTACACGAGACTGGCGTAAAGTGACAGCTGTGCTGTCGAGTTTCGTGCGGTGTGTAAGTAGCCGGTGGCCCATGGAGGTGGGAGGAGAAAGGAAGGCAGCGCATCTGTATAGCCTCTATGCGGATGTTTGTGGGCGTCGGTAGTCATGAAAATGGCTCCGGCTGCTCGTTTGCCCTCCTATATCATAAAAAAAAAAAAAAAGGAAAAAAGATGAACTCGACGTAAGTATTATATACTTATTACAAGTGATTGGCGTGATGCAGTTCTGAACAGAGAAAAATGGAAAAAATGGGGAGAGGCTTTTGCCCAACAACGGGACTCATAATGGGCTTGATATAATAATAATATAAGGGGGCAAACGAGTAGTCCCATTTTCATGCCTAGTGGTAGTGACGCCCATAGACATCAGTTTATACAGATGCGTTGCCCTCCTTCCTCCTCTTACCATCGACACACATGTTATAAACACAATTAAAAGCAAAGGTTCCAGTTTCCTATGCACCATCGTTCCGGTGCACTGTGCAAGGAAAAAAATACTCGAGCTCAGAGTTAAAAAAAATGGGGCTTTCACGATTTTCTTCAAAAAGGTAAGTTTTATCGTAAAATTACCTGCGACAAAAAATATTGATAATAAAATTATCTACAAAAAGTGTATAATATAATGTTATTTAAATTATACAAAAAAAGGCCCAATTTATTTTGTTTAGTTCTCTGTCATGCATAAATGTTAAGTGTGCACCAACAGCTTTGGATTCCTTCGTTCCTGACGAACAGACATGTGTTACTTCGTTATTGATGCAATTTACTTGCACCCAGAAGAAGATGAAGAACAAGTAATTGAAGATTCTGAATCGAGCGAATAAATTTTCTATCTACTGTTTTTTAATTTCCATTGCTTTTATCAGTCCAATCCTGCAATCCCTCCCTTACAATCTAACCCTTGCGAATAGATATCTGCTATAACGTAATAGTTTCAAATGAAACAAAATCACAACAGACCTGTTGATAGGCCTACTGAGGAAATCAAGTTAAAAAAACACGCTCAGTAAACTACCTCAGAGGTAGCGTGGAAAGGTGTGCATGTTTGACACTTGCAGGATTTTTCATAAATATATCTCAGAATCGCTGGATTTTTGAAATTCTGCTATACTAATTTTTGATGGGAATGTATGTAACTTCGAATGTCTAGATTACCGGACCGGACTAAGAAATTTGTCACTTAGTCATCATCATCAAGGCCGATGATGATGACTAAGAAGTGACAAATTCAAATGAGAAAGCTGTTTAGCAATCGCGCACGAATAAAGAAAATGCGGAGTTATACAATGAGTGTAGTAGTGCTATCTACGTTGTCGTAAATAAATATATTACTTCTTGTTTGTTACGACATAATAAGTCAAGTTTTTTAGTTTCTTTAAGTATAGGGCAAACGATAAGTGACCCCTAACGTCCAAGAGAGCTGCAATACGAGGTTTCGCCGTCCCGTTGTTTGCCTTTGAGGTAGCGATAAGCTTTTTATGTGAAGATTCCTCAACCGTATCGATTAGGAAATAAATTACGTGAATTTTATACGGCCCATGGAGGATGAGGAGGAAGGAGAATAACGTATCTGTGTAACCTCTATGGGGATGTCTGGTACACGTCGGTAGAAAAAACCGGCCAAGTGCGAGTCGGACTCGCGCACAAAGGGTTCCGTACCATTATCTACGAAAACGGGAGCTTATCTTCTGTATGGGAGCAAAAAAATCGCGTTTATTGTATGGGGATTCATATTATTTAATTTTTTAGTAAGTATTTGTTGTTATAGCGGCAACAGTGAAAATTTCAACTGTCTAACTATCATAGTTCATGAGATACAGCCTGGTGACAGACGGACGGATAGACGGACGGACATCGGAGCCTTAGTAATAGGGTCCCGTTTTTACCCTTTGGGTACGGAACCCTAAAAGAGACTAACAGAATGAGCAGTCGAGGTTTAATAGAAATGAATAGAAAGAGATCAGAAAAATCAATAAAATTATTCGTGTAAAACTGTATTTTATAAATTATAAAAAAACATAACATATTTTGTTATGATCATTCCTACTATAAGGGCCGGTCCACGTCTCCACGGTGCGGCACCGATCGATCCATTTCGATGTATTTTATATCTAATAATTCATTTGATTTACATCGATGCGTACAGTGTAAATCAAATCTTTGAACAGATTAATATATGTCATGACATATAAATATTAAAAATAAAATATTGAGTTAAGTAGAAGGTCGAAGAACCAAAATTTATATCTAGGATATCAGCTATCAGCGCCTACAAATTACTGGTGTTTTAAAAATAACCCTGCAGAATTATTATGTAGGTAAAAACAAACAAAATGTAAATACTATTAAATGCTTTGACAAAATAATTAACTGTTACTTACGAAACTATTTTTATCAAGTAACATCGTGGTTTTGTACCAACTAGGTAAACTAGTTAATATGATTTGATCGCTCATGATATAATTATCACATCGCTTAAACTTCAGCACTTACATCAAGGAAATTACTAACTGCTACTTCTTACTTTTGGCGTCCATGGTTACGAGAGAATTGGATATTCTAATTTCAATAATTTTTGAAAAAAAAAATGGTAGGTAACTGAAACATTTCTTTCGATGCACTGACTGAAGTTGGGACAGTCCGACTCCCATTTTTTTATTATTAGAAAAAAATATTCTACCGGGATATAAGATTGTAATATTACTAACCTGTCTATCAACTGTTTGGGCGCTGCTCCCATTTGGGAGAAAATATGTCCTAACGTCATATCGCGTGTCGCACTCCTCTGCGTATGTCAAGGTGCACTTGAGAAGTTTTCTCGACTGTTACACGCATTGTTTATCCGCTCTACTTATTTGTTTAGACGTGTAACGGTATTTTATAAAGGTGCTAGGAAATAAATAAAAAAATATTGTAAAGATAATAAAACATCTAATATTTTCACGATTTAGTTTGATCGATATCGAGAAATGTTTGGACATTTTTACGAGATTGTCCATTCAACTAATATTTTAACCTTCGATTTCAAGACGCAAGGGAACAAATAAAAAATATATTTTATTCTAATCTTTTTATTTTACAACAACATTCACACAAGGACGTCCTCAGGCACACCATCACAAAAATATACACGTAATTACAAACTACTATGTGATAAAGAAATCATATCACACAATTTTTTCATCAGTCGTTAATTGCACCAATGTTGATGGAAACTTTGTTTAAACGGCATATCAAGGAATTCACCTTAACCTATTTAACCCTTTTATTTAGATTACAGTCAACAGCGTGGGATTCTACGTATTAGCCTCTAAAATAAGTTAAATAAATAAATAATTTAAATAAATTACTGAACACTTAAAATTACGCGTTCTTACGTTTTGAGCTGGATTGGAACTAGTAGCGAATACCTAACCAAAAATAACTACATCGAGTTTCTAAAGTGTTTGGAATTTAGTATTTTGTATACAAATAGTATTATTCACAATTTTCTGTCACTATATTATTACTTTTTGGCGGTATGAATATTAGAAAAGTAACACGGATGGCTTTTGCTTAAACCTCGTTGCATTCGAGGTATATTTGGCGGCAGTCGGTGCCTGAGCGACCACGACGGCCGGCCTCGAAGAACTGGTCGAATGTTCCAGAGGACTGCCTCTCGAGGACAAAGCTGGCAGCATATCTGTAAAGGAATTACGTGTTAATATCAGACATTGATTACTCTGAAACCTGCTCAGGATGACGAAGAAGTTGGTGTATATGTCTACGTGGAGAAATAGACATTCTTTGCAAGGGCTGCCTGTGGAATAGAAACAGCCTCAGATATTCACCTATCTGGCATTAAGGTATCTCACTAAATATTTATGGCAGGTAATTATAAATTTTGATTACCTATATATTTTGTTTTAATAATATTTTTTCCGGCATAAAAAACTCATAAAAGCAAAAAAAAAAATTGTTTCCAGGCATTTTAACTTTTATAAAACCACTTATCACTGCTTGGTTATAAGTGTCGTCGTAGGTTTACATTTAGTTAATATATTGAGTAATAGACCTACCTGTGTAGGTTTTCTTAGGTTCTATTATTCTATTCCTAGGTCTCCCGAAATTCAAGCCATTTAATTTATTGCTTTTAAGAGATTTTTGTGTCGGGTGTTTTTTTTTAATTTGAATTTTATTGTACGCGTTTAGTTTTAACCAATGATGACGTTATGTGGGAACCAGCAATGTTGCCTCAATGTTATATATACGTATGAGTGACACATGTCGAAGAAGACAAGATCCATGACCAAGAAACAGTCAACTGGCAAGTCCAAATCACTTCCAGATTATTTTATTTACTCACAAATACGGATACTTATGCAAGTCAGTGCTACAACCAATGATTAGATGGTCACTGTTAGGTAGTGTCTTGATCATGGTTGAGGTCAAGTGCTCTTATAAATCATAACTGGCAGGTGAGTTGTATAAATAATATTGTTATCACCATCATCATCATCTGGGTCTATCTATCTAAGGGACTCGAACCCTCTCCCCGCCCAAAAGGCTCAAGTCCTCGTATTAATAATCCTAAATTTCCTCGATAAAACTTAACTGCCCTGAGAGGGTCAAGCCATCACTAACTGAAATTATACATCTCGTCTCATCTCAGAGATGACCATAAACCTATCTACAGCGACGTCGGAAAATTCTGCAATCTGAGTAAATATTTTCAGAATTATTTTGTAAAGATGAAAACGATGTTCCATTTCATGTCATAAGAAATTGGAAAAAAAGAAAAAAAATAATGGTCTATGAATTCCAATCCAAAATTCGGGCGCAATATTTGAATCAAAAAAGACAGAGATACAGAGAGTATACTTACGTTCCAAGTTGACAGAAGACGCTCTTAGGTCCGATGTCTGTTGAACATTCGTTATTGGCTTCGCAAATATATTTCTGGAGGCATTTGTCGTCATTGCTTCCGAATGCCCTTACGTAGCTTTTGAGCATAGCAATGCCAGCCAGAGAGGCGTCACTGACGGAATCCTTGCGTCCCATTGAACGAGCGGTCAAAGATCGGTGGGAGAATGATGTTTTCAGGGCGTCTAGGAGATTCACTACGATGTTGATGAACTGTTGAATAAAAGAAACAATGTTAGTCCATAATTTTGAGGAGAAATTGAAAAAAAAAATTGCGGTATTATTATAAATACTACGAAATAAATATTAAGTTATCAAACTAAATTACTAATGGAACTTTTAAGGGTAGGAAGGACGTCTCGTACCTCTCCAGCCTGCTTTGCCATAGAGGAGACTTGATCGGGATCTTTTGCACCGAGCACCGTCGACAGAACCGCAGCCAAAATACTCTGAAGCAAGCGAGAAGCGACACCATATCCATAACCAAACTTTACTATTTACATATTAACAGGAATACCTCAGTGAATTAATAAACTACAGAAACTAGTTTCAGTGAGATAATCCAGGGATGCGAAGGATTGTAGTTATTTCTCAGTACTTTAAACTAATTTAACCAATCTACGTACTGGTGAGGGTATTTTTTGTACGTGCGTATCAATGGAGTCCGAATAGGTGTGTAAATTGCGAATATCTACAAATATTGTTAGTGGATCAGTAGAGCAAACGTGGTTTATTTATACAGTCGTTTAATTTTAGAAATGTATATTCAAAGCGTTAAGGATCAATGTGTAAGTACCTGCATCGGTGAGTTGCCATTGTCGACCTTGTCGATGCCGTCATTGGATACTCCGCCTCCGAGAATTGCAGTCAATATTTTGAAGCCCAGGGATACGATGTGTGCCCATGGCGATGGTGCAACGGTGTCTGTGTCTATGTTGTCGCTTTTGTTGGCTCCGGTGCCGCCAGGGTTGAATAACATTTGCATTACCATACCTGTAATACGCAATAACTTAGTCCGTTTCCGTTGTTAACATTTTACGAGGTATTTATATTCAGCGTAGAGTGTATTCATGTATATTTGCAAACGAAAATTTCTCCTTGCGTAATTTTGTGGTCCGCCTCTACATTGTCTCAAACATCGTGTATGTGCACGTTAATGTCTCGTTTGAAACGTTTGCTTGACAAGAGAGAGCGGTTTGCGCATATTGATACATGTACATATTTATAAATAGTGATTTCATTTCGACAATTCGAGCATCAAAAAGTTTGTTAGATATTAATTTTATGCAAAAATGTGTATTAAGTACCTCTGGTATAATTAAACATGAACGATGTTACATATATTCATGGGCCTGTAATGGGCTACGAACACTATCTGGTTTAATGTGTCACTATCTTATTCAGTGTAAAACGTGGCTTAATCATGAATGAAACCACAATGACAGTTTTCATTGAGATAGTATGTTTCGTTCGATTTTAATTCAATATACCAGTTTTATTTAGCTCAATAATTATATAACTGCATGTCCAAAAACTTGCATCCACAAGTTATCTATAACTTCGCCGAATAATACGCGTTTATTGAATCACTTGAGTTCTTTCGTCGCGTAGTCTTTAGAAAAAATTCAGAAAAACATCATATGATGGAAATGTTAAGTTTGACCAAAAAATATTGATCGCTTATTGTGCGCAATAAACACAAATTTAATCTGTTACGTGCTGTTGTTGTGTGTATCACAAGAAAAACAATGTGTGTCAGTATTTTTACAAGTTTTGAAAAATGATTTATAAAAAAATGAAAATTAAAAAATATTTACCCAGCATGTTCGACCACGAGAATCCCGAGTCCCCGATCGAGTTGGTCTGAATTTCGTCGATGTCATCGAGCGCTACCTTCTTCAGTGCGTTTGGTTTCTCAGCAAACTTGCGCTCCTGAGCTGTGTCGTGCTGCGGTAGTGGTAAGGAGTTGCTGTAATACTGTGGGTTCTGATTTCTCACGTTGCTTGTGGCCTGAAATATAAAAAAAATATTGAATATGTTAGAATTTAATTATATTTGATATTAACCAATTATCAGCTATTGATTAAATGATTTAAAAATATATTTTATTAATAAGATGTATTTAAATATTTTTTAAATTTTAGAAATGTATTAATGAAGTGAAAAAGATATATTTGAATATTGTAAACATTTATATAAAAAAAAAATAATTACCTGAGATATAAGCAAGGATTGCTGAGGATACGCGAGCGTGTGGAGGATTGTAGAAGAACCAATAAGGGCCAATAAAGCCCAACCTGCCATCTTCTGCTGCATTCTGTAAGAAATAATCGTAAGTTATTTAACCGGCGACTCGTATACGTTGAGTGGACGTCAAGTAGAAAGTGTTCTGATGGATCCGCGGACTGATCGTCTGTTGGCGTCGCTTTTAGAAAGTGGCCACTCACGTCGGCTCGCTCATTTTAAGAGGATGTTGTCTAATTAGAGGATGTCCATTAAAATAATTACGCCACCATATTTAAATGCGTAACATAAGACCTTTCCTTTGTACTTTCTAGTAGAATCGTGCGCGGTTATTTATAGATTGTGTCAAGTCAGGCCCCTTGATCATCACCTATCCGGTATGGAAGTGTGCTAGTGGTTTGACCGACTATCTAAACAGGTGACCCGGTCTCCGCTAACTGTAGTTCGGATGTCACTTGCAGCTGTTAATAAGGCTGTTATGCGTGTATATTAACATGATTAGAATGGGACGTTTAATTTACATAGCACTTGTTGCGATGCGTTCCACATCTGGTATGTGTGTGTGCGTTTTATATAAAGATACTAGAAAATATGTTATAATTTATAATATGATGAATATTATTCTAATAAATAAAAACAGAGTAACAGGGTTCTTTTTTTTTGATCGAGTCTTAGGAACTAAATCGGAGTTGAAGACCAATCAATAATCGACTTTACATTCTTTTAAATATAAAAAAATCAGAATAAACTTAGATATAAGTTATATGTTTTCGTAATGAACGACTTTAGATATTTATTTCAAAAGCCAGACTGACGACCAGGCTGGCGCAGTGGTATAGAGCTCGGATAAGTGGAGCATGTTGCGCCAGGGGTAGCGGGTTCGAATTCCGCCTTGGTTATTGATGTTTATCTATGTATGGTATGTATTTCTATAATAAAAATCTTAAATATGTAAAATTTCTTAAATTTATAAGATATATTAATATATTCCGTTGTCTTGGTACACGTAACACAAGTCCTTACGGTACTTATCGCGGGGCTAGACTAAAGTGGTGTGTAAAGTTCACACATATAAAAAAAAGAGAATTTAAACCCCGAAGCACTTCTCATCTTTTAGAAATCATTATCGTAATCAATTCTATTACTTCGACCGTCTGACGGTCAGATATAAGATAAATGACTGAGGTAATTGCAGGATAATCATCTTACAATCAAGATATTCGTGGTTTTATTACCGGCAATAATCGCTTACGTTATTTATATCTTTCGTTAGTGCCAGCCTAATTGAAAAGATAGTTTATGATGTTGTGTGTTATGTGCCTACAATAATAGTAGGTTTCATTGACATATAATATAGTAAGTGATATTAAACATATATGTATTATAAATATAAGTCTTATGTAGTCTCTAGACTAGCCTATGATAATTTTCCTTTGTCTGTCTATTAATAGTAGAGAGATACTATTTTGATGTATTTTCTTGCATTTGAACAGCCTAATTTGTATCTTAAAATTACTTTAGGAATCGAATCGAATCAATGAAATGACAAATACCTGCGTTATAATAAAAACATCCGTTTTGTTCTATCAATATAGATTTGGGACAAGGCTTTCTATTATCAGCATTGTGATATGAAAAATTGATAATGATTTGTGAAAATAAACGGCATCGCCCTCGTGACCCAGTAACCGTGTAAAAGCTGCGAGTTCATCAAACCCGCTGCACCTCAGCTCACTTTCAGTGGACGCGGATCTGCGCGAGGCAGTCGAGCCGAGCGGGACCCTCGCCCGGCTCGGTACATCGGCAACATTAATTATAATATACACAATGTACCTACTAAAGTAACAAGTAAGGACTACATTTCGTCGCCGAAAATGGCAAATACGAGGGAAGGGGATAAAAAGTTGTGTACCTACTATGTACCCCAGTTGCGCATATAATGACGTCAATTTTTTGGGCTTTACATGATCATTCATTTTATTGAAAAGTCAAATACGGCCTGAATAGGAGAATTTAAATGATTTGGTTATTGTAAAAACTACACAATGTATTATTGCGTGGAATTGAGAACTAGATTTGATGAAAAAACTTGCACTTGTCATGTTATTGTACATTTTTTATTAAATAAAAAAAAATTAATAGAATATTTACTGATAAAAATGCTTTAAAAGGATACCTATTTAATAAAATTCTCTCTCTGCATCTATCCTTTTTTTCCACCAATTTGAAACCACTATTTCTGTGATTTATTCGAAAATTAAAAGTATTACTTATATACATATTACATAACATAATTTCAATACTAATAATGAAACACAACAAATATGATGGAAACGACGCTCTACCAGGCTGAGCTAAGAGCGCGGGTGAAAGCGGTCCGGCTTTAGTCGAAGGTTAACGCTTTTATATCGGGACAGGGCCGGACTGCGCCGACCACTTTCCTCGGGAAATTCACTTTATAAGTATTGGAAATCATGACCACTTCTATATATTGCCTCATCTATTTATTTAACACTGGTGCTACCAGCGCCCGCTTCGCGCGGTGTGATGGTAACAAAGTGTTCTTGTACATAAACGAAGCACCTATATTTGTAATTTTAAAACTAAACATTGGTAATTTTAAATTAAAGGTGGCTTATTTGTATTTTTTCAGGTATTTTAATTTTTCTTCTAATGTGTGGTTAGTGCGTGCCCCACATCAGACTGGCTTCCAGTCCAGCGGCGTGGGCCCCTAATCTGTTGCCCACGATGCTCTATGAATAATCCGGTCCTGGATGTTCTGTATGAACTAACGTAGTCCAGAGTCCTTGGTTTTTCAGCAATTTATTCAACATTGTCAAAGCCATTAAAACATTCGTTATTCTCATACCTACCATATACACACAACCGATTTTATTAACATCTTATTCCAGTATTTTACATTTTCTTTCCGTCGAATACACACTGTCTATTTTGTCTAAAGTCTTGTAATATATGTATATACCTACTCATGAACGTCAAATTTTAATGAGGAACATTGCAATTAAACAAACAAGATAGCCATCTAAGTATATTTTTCTACTTTCACTGGGCTCAGCTAATTTTGCCAATGGCAAAGAAATACTTACTGTATTAAAAAAAAAACATATGTTTACGGTGTTATATAAATGATCTCAAGTTTTTATTTGTTTTTCCCTCACCGACCAGCGCGCAGCCGCTTTCTAAAACGCGAGCCGTGCGTGTTCCGCACGCGGATGTGGCTACTGGGTATGCGCTGGTTATTCATCCGTGCAGGTTTCGACTTGGAGGATAAAAACACACTGTCTAATACAATACTATTACAGTTGAGGAAATGCGATTACAATACCCTCAGAGTAGGTCTTAATTAATACTATAATTAATATTTCTTAATTATTATGAGTTGTGCTGGTAGCGTGTGGCAATTAGTAGGCGATAGTTTGATAAAAGTATTCAATTAAATCAAGTATTTAATCAATAAATTAAATTCCTCCTAATGTCGACCTGATAAAGGTCTCAGATCCTGGCCTTTCAGTATCAAGTTACTGGTCCGGTAAAATTTAATTTTTAATACGTTTTTTAAATATTTTAGTACAAAAAAATTGTGCCATTGACTCAATAGAAGAAAAATAATTAAATGTGTATATTAGACACAAATCAAATTACTAATGCCAATAGGTACTACTTACTTACGAGTTTACCGATATCGACTATATTTATGTATTTATTGAAAGTATATACCTTATAATTTATTTATTACTAGCGGACGCCCGCAACTTCGTTTACGTGAATTCGTTTTTTACCGCAGTCGGTTTAAAAGTAGCCTGTAGCCTTTCCTCCCTGAATAGACTAATAATGAAATAATTTTTCAAATCGGACCAGTAGTTCCAGAGATTAGCGCGTTCAAACAAACACACTTTTCAGCTTTATATTATTAGTATAAATTATTATTACTATTATATTAAAAGTTCATTTCTCATGTGTGATGCATCATAATACTACATTAAAACAAGTAATGGTGATGAAAAGATATAAATATTAAAGAAGAATAACTAAGTAAAACGCACAATGCATTTAAGACACAGATGCGCGCGTTGATGTCGTTTACTATTGCGTTTCACTCGAAGTGGATCTTGCGGTACCGGCGACTTAAGATGCACATAATCAATGTTTGACTACAAGTAGATCGAATAGCCGTTTTAACCGTTTATTCGAGATCATAACACGATTTCATTACAAGTGGCTAAGTTATAATTTCACATCGGAATGCAGACTTAATGTTGCATACAGTTCGAGTAATAGTTAATGGTTAATTAAATCGCAGTTAGCTCACCTATGCTCGTCCTTATGGCTATTTTCCTTAGCTTATTCTGTGACAGGTTAGTTTGGAGTATATTTCCAAATAATGTTTAATAAGTGGGCGTAAACTTGGAGTAGATAGAGAGTAGGATTACAGCCTCGGCCTTTGTTAAAGGAGCACATTTATCATTAGAAATTGACAGGACTACACCTGATACATTTCATTCGTATTCTCCGTTTCACCGTAGCGTGGCAATTAGGAACGAATTCCTTGTAAGTGGGCGTGAGATGCCTATCTCGGTATTTGGTAAAATATGTTCATCATCCAAGCGATATACTACGTAAATGGAAATATTTTGTGACATACTTTCTATTATCTGTGCAGCTAAAGTACAGATGTACACATATGATTGAGAAAAAAATAGACTCAAGAATACTCCTAGAAGTAGGCGGTGGTTCTATTAGCTATTCCTAGCTTAAATTGTTTACTATCCTCATAAAAATCGCAACAACAAAAATGCCATATCTACAGGACACTGACAACAGCAATATTGAAATAACCTTCCAAAAAGTAAACAGGTTTAAAAAATACGAATAGAAAGTAAAAGTTTCCAAAATTGAACCGGAAAAAAGGCATTAAAGTAAATGTTTTCAAACGTCTCGGTTACTTAATGGGCGAGCGATACTCGCGACTTTCACTTGCCTTTATGAAAGGAGTGACTCAATGTCTTATTTTTAGTTTTTGAGCCTTACAGAGGTTGTCTTACGTAACCAGAACGTTGCTCTTATGTTGATATAGTATGCTTATATTTATATAGGTACAAATGATTCATGATTTCAAATATTTCTAGAATATTTTGGTACTTGTAGATACTCTACATCAACTTTTTCTATGATAAGTGCTTAAGATCATAATCTGTATTTCTTTTCTTAACTTTTTTTCGACATTTTTCTATTTTCATAAAACTGCTTTTTTCCTTGTCCCTCGGCCAAGCTAACACATTTTTCCACTACTTACTATAATATGATAAAGTCCTTCCACAATTTATCATTCTGGAACGTTTCAAACTCTACAATTCTACCTTTGTACCTACCTATGTAGCATGATTTGCTTACAATGGTAGTCTCTCTGGTTCTATTTACACAGAAACTTTTCAGAGCTTTAAGCAAAAATTTAATTTTAAATCTCACATTTTCAGTTTAATAATCATCAATCTGTTCATGTATTCTGTTAATCATCGGTGTTTACACAAACGCTGTCTTGTCTACAAACAATGATGTCGAAACTTTTTGTCTATTTTATAATAGTACCAAGTAACTCGTCGCTTGTATTCAACGTAGCCGTTATATAGTTGTATCTCTGTAAATGTTTGTTCGTGTGCGAGAAACTCCGGCACGCGAGTGTATTGACCACTCCGTGACAGCTTTCATCGCCACTTTCAACAGACGCTTGCAGATTTTTAATTATCTGACTGGACGAGCTACACTTGTATAAGCTTTATGTGTAGCTGGCTGAATCCACGCCAGCTTTTCTACAAGAATTCTAACTGCCAGAGTATACTAAGTAAATAAATGGGCATGAAGCCCGTAACTATAAAGCCGTAGTACTGTTTTTATCCAGAGCTTTACGAGTTGATAACTGAATAAAACAATGTTTGGTGACTTATAAACATTTTATTTGACAGAGAAAGATCATTTACTGAGATAAAAAATGCGGTATTTCGGGTCCGTTTCAGTACTAACTACTAATAGAGTTTCAATTCTTTAGGGTTTAGTAGTAGGTGAAGTCATTGGCTAGTAGATTCTATTCATTCTATTTTTATTTTTCTTATATCTTTATCACTGTGGTTAATCGAGTTTATTCACTACACAGTATTTATATTTTCTTAAGTATAATATTGCCATTTATTAATTAGTTGTCTTCAAGAGTTAGTACAATAAAACCGGTCAAGTGCGGGTCGGACACATACGCTGATGGTTCCTTAGCAACGAGATATTAAAGTTTATTAAAGTTGACAAAGTAACATTTAGTTATACCATACAGCCTACGCGTGTCAATTCTAGTACCAGCTTTACTGGGTGATTATGCAAGTGGGATCCAAATGATGCTCATAACGAAGGATAGCCGAAGATCGAAGCCAGTGACGAGCTATGGGAGAGACCTGTGTCCAGCAGTGGACTGCAATAGGCTGATGATGATGTTAACGTTGCAGATATATAATTGAGAAAAAAATAAATGCTTTTTTTTCATAATAAATAAACAACGAAAATAATTTAACATAGACTACGCTATAATGAAAGGGCTATACCAATCACCATAAGAACATTGCATTATATTACTAACGTAGTAGACAGTAGTAACAACTCACTAGATAAAAACTTAAACTATGTTGTGTCATGAAAAATTAATAAGGTAAATGTTAAAAAGAATTTGCTTAATTTTGTTTTTCGCGCAACGTGTTTTAAAAATAGAGACAATACTAGCTACTTTGTATGGGTGTAAAATTAATACATCTTGATTTTTTTAATATAGGTATTTAGGTATATAGGTTTTATAATTTAAAGTATATCTTATAATATATCTATCAAAAGATGAAACAATAAAAATAAATGACCGATTTTGGTCGAATATGTATAAGAATAAAAATATAATTTTACGCATAGATTTAGAATTGTTCTCACCACATTCTAAATCTATGATTTTACGACACAACCATCAACTCAACAACCAACAACCAGCTAATAATAAATCCATTCTTTAAAATATACAATTAATTTTTTACTTTAAGCGTATGTAGTTTTTAAAATTTCATAATTACATAATTATCCAAAGATGGCTTTTGTTGCTGTCATTGTACATTCTATGTATATGTCATTGACATGTCTATGATGTATGCGCCTTGTGAAATATAAAACAAAACAAATCCGTAGCAAATTCAGGGGTTTTTGGAAATTAGAGACGGTGTATGTGAAATGGCATGTTTTGCACACCGCATGTTTTTTCATTTACGTTCGTTATGGTTACGTGCGAGTCAAGGCTAGTGGCGTAACAATTCCACCTGCGGACGGGGAAAATTAATCGGATGAAGTCCACTCTCATCATGAAGAAGATAAACCCAGAATACTTCTGTGAGATGGGGAAGACATCCCAACATGAAAAAGCTAAACCCAGAATCTTTCTATAAAATGGGGCGGACTTCCCAACATGAAGAGATAAACCCCGAATCCTGTAACACCTGGCACGGCTCCGTGGCATTTTGCTGTTCTACCTTATTGTTACATCACTGGCAAGTGGCAACTTATCGTAAATATTTCCGAGTGATATTCTTTCTTATTTTTCTATATCCTTCTATTACTTACTAACATTACGTATATACTTGTTCCTAATGCTCAATTGTTGATTTGACAATATTTTTGCAGTAGTCATCAACAAGTTTAATATTTTCTTATTTTATAAACTCTTCTTAGTATATCTTTGCTCCTTTTTTTATTTGTTATCAACTCTGACCACGTGTACGTTCGAGTGCTAATTGCATTTCTGGAGTTAGTACTCTTGGTCTAATTTTAACGTTTCCTTAAAGAAACCACTTTAAAATGTAAGAATAATTATATTAGGAATATAATTATTCTTACATTTTAAGGTGGTAGCATAGGTAAGTATATTTGTAGGCAAGTATAATATAAATTATGGTTTGCATTTTATTATTATTTTATTAATTTGTATATTGGGTTGTCTTAATATTTTATTTTTGTGATTACACTTATGCTAATTACTTATGTTAACATTATATGTTCTGTATAATGTATCTGAATAAATAAATAACAATGCATCGAAAAGCTTTGATAATAAATGATAAGGCTAATTAATAAATCGAAATATTATATTTACTTATTTGTCTAAATGCAAAGAAATATTCCAGTCATCATCATCATTTCGGATGGCTCTGCTTAGGATCCTATATTACAATATCCAATTATTTTTAATGTGTATTTACGTACCTAAATCCCAAATCACTTAAATTTTTCAACCCAATTTATACATAACTAATTTAAAAGTTATATGGATATGGAATCTTAGTGGTTCGAAAAAAAAAAATTTTTTATTTCTTTATTTATATGTAACAGAAAAAAACACTTGACCCAATTAGTTCTAATTTTATCGATCTACCTACCCATTTATAATAAAAACAGAAAATATTCTACTTGACTTTAAGGTGTGTGAATTAGTATTAGAATTTGATAATACACATTATGTATGATCTTAGTTAAAGAGCAATATCGGGGGATATCGGAGAGGGATGATTTTTATAGATCTAAATCAAATATATTCCTATTCAAAATATATTTAACGGTCGTTCCATATTTATAAACATTTAGATATTTGCGTATTACTTTTTATAATTTTCGAAACTAATGAGGTATATTTAGGATTGTGAGGTAGTGTGACGGAATATAGAAAGGGGACGAACAAACGGAATCGCTCGTGCGGCCGCGCCCGTTTTGTGTTGGCCGGATTTTTGTGTGCGCGTGCGAGGAATTTATAAACCGCTACCAAAACTAAATTTATTTTCTTCCACAATTTTCCATATCCTTTTTTAACCCTACTTACTGATTGGGCCGGCGACCTGAAATGATTATTGGCCTCCGAAACGAGAGCTTTCCAGAGCTTTTGTTATTCTACTAATAAATTCAGTGTGAAAGTTTTTATGAATTATTGTTATTTTTCCACGTCAATACTACTTAACAGATATTTTACAATCTGGATTAACATTAAACTTATGGGATACCGAAAAGCATCCCTTTAGTGTAGTAACAGTAATAACAGCAGAACACAGTCAAATATAAATAAAAGTAGTGAGGGATACATCGAATTTCACGAGAATTTTAATTTTTTAACTAAAAGCTAATTTAAGGACATCCAATTTAAAAAAAAAACATGAAGAACTTTTCGCACAATATGCACTATTTTATTTTTTTTATATACTTTACGTATACATATGTAGAAGAAAGGTGTAAAAATGTGACTATGCACATTTTTACACCTTTCTTATTATGTAGCACACGTAGTAGTCCACTTTATACTTTAGCAGATACTTTGCTTACACTTTCTACAAACTATTTAATTATTTGCGTAGTTCCGTTTTCCGGGTGGACAACAAACGGCTGCAATAAGTGTACAATAATTTCTCTACCTAGTGGATGTTATGTATTGTAATTATGCATACTTTCTAAAATTTGTAAAGCGTTGCTGAGAAAGTGCATATAAAACTATAATAATATATTTCTATGTAAAATATGTAGGTATATGTTAATTAATGATGATCGTTGAAAGGTATTTTTTTGTAGACATTTTGTTCATACGTAAAACAATATAATGACGACTGATTGCTTAGCGAGTTTTCCACGCGCTTTACGCCAATGGTCACAGGTTCGGATTCCAGCGAATGTACGTTCATATGTACATTCGCTGGAATTGTGTGTGTGTGTATTGCTATAGTAAAAAAAAAAATATAAAAAATTTCTTAAGATTACATTTCCGTTGTTAGTACCTGTAACACGAGCGCTCCAAGTACCGAACACAAGTCGAGGGCAACGTGGTATCCACAGATTATATGTTATTATTAATTGGTCTTCAAAATGTGTAAATTCCATCAATTTGCTAATGATCGGCTAATTCTGATTGATCACGTCTACATAAGACATTTTTAATTGTTCTATTATCAAGTTGGTCATTTCGCAAATCCAGTTTGACCTCAAGTCAAATTGACCCATCGATTTAACGTGACTCGTCCTACTCGCTTTTATCATTATAATCACAATTATGCAAGCACTTGAATGAAGACCCTTTTTTACTTATTAAAAATAATATACAGATTATAAAACACATCACATGTGAAAGTAATTATGGTGACCACGAGGAAATTAGCGTCCGTACTTTCACAAGATGCACGTTTTCACACCCATCCGAATATAACGTCCAAAACTTACCTTGTTTAATGTCTTCTGTCCAGAAATACAACCACTGAATCACTACACTTATCGATATCTTGGGGCTAGAACGTCACTAGTGAAAGTGCGTGTTACCTGTTCGAGAGTTTGACTTGCAATGAGTGGTGCGCCTTGAACTTCACATTTATATAGAATGACCCAGATAAGATGGTACGGCTAACTGTGCTAGTCGGTCTGCGTGTGTTCAACCTGTTCCTTATCCCGTTGAGGAACCCGAGTCCTTGACAAGGACGTGCCAACAAATTTGACATACACTATCGATAAACGTACCATAACAGTCCCAACCTTTTGGAACATCACTAAATATAGAGTACCTCATTTAACTGGATTTGTCTGGATATTAACTAATAGTATTTTTTTGTTTACAGGTAAAAGAAAACTATGTAAGTAATAGCATTTTTTGCTGTGGTAAGTTATATTTAAATCTTCTTTCATTTTCTTCTATTCTCTATTGGCTGTATATACATCCTATACTTCTCAACTTTCGTCATCATCATCAAGCTGTTACTTAATGTTCATGGCGTTAGTCGTTATTTTCTCAGAACGTGGAATTCGTCACATAATTAACTGATCGCATAATCCATTAACTCTTTTTATTACAGTTTACTACTGCATGTGTTATAATCGTTATATAATTAACGCACATACAGCTTGTGGGAAGAGAATGAGCGGTTGTTGCTTTGTAACCGAACCGGCCGGCACCACCGGCGCTGTAGTGATGGCTATGCAGACACCATGTCGGGTAGTCCCATATCACCATAGGGTGAACCAGGGCCTTAGATAGGAGGCCGCCGACGCGGCCTCTCCCCGCAGACGACGAACGGGGGTGCGTAGGAGGCGCTACTTAGCGCGCCTCCAGTAGCACCTCTGTGCTCGTGTCGGACCGGGATGGGAACACGGTTCAGCTAAATGGCACGACGTTGTCG
>LUGF01016342.1:127770-138878 GCA_001625245.1 Calycopis cecrops | reverse complement strand
AAGTTCTCTTCTCCCTTTCATGTAGTATTTCTAGTTTGCTTCCCTTTTCTTCTCAATGCAGGCTAAGCTAAGAAGGGAAAACCTGTGCCAGATTTTATTTACACTCAATTTGTAACTACTTCTGCTAAGTTTTAGATTTCGTCTGAATTTTTAGACAAGGATCTGGCAACGAAGACAAAGGTAAGGTAGAACGCCAGACCTGTATCAGAACACGTGGCAACCCTGTTTACGTGATAACCATTACTTTTCCCACGTTCTGTGTCTACCTCAACAACTAATCAGGTCAGTATAAAAAATATTCGAGTAAAACTTTCTTTTTATTGTTGAAGCTTGTTTTTGAGCAGTAATTATAAGATAAAAACAATTTGCATTTTAATTTTATGAATTTTTGTTCGTTAGATTGTTTACTTCTTTGGCTGCGTGTTTTTTCATTTACGTACTGCCATCGCACCTGCGCCTTCTGCGGACTCAATGGATGCATTTTTTCTTTTTTTTTGTGCACAAACTTAGCTGTGGAACCGAAGCTCAATTCAACTTCATCGAATTGCTAAGAGTGCTTGTCGGGCGACAAGGCTTGGGGGTCGAAAATAGTATCGACCCCACACTCTCGCATTGACGAGATGCATTTTATAAATATTCTCATAACATCTAATTATAATTATTATCATAGCCAGAGAAATCTCGATATCCCTCAAACCCCGACGCTCACGTCAAGCTCGCGCGGCATCTTAGTTTAACCCAGTACTGTCTGGGATGTCATCATGCTGCAAAGCTGCATATGTTGGTCCGGATCTGTCAGCAGAAACGTAAGTCTAGTGGCATTAATGTGTTAGCCGTAAATATTGAGATCCCGAATCGAACGAATGGTTATCGAGACTTACATTTTATTAAGCATCTACCACACAATCGAATGGAACGCTGATATTTCTATGACCCTTTGCCTCGGAGGGCACATAAAGACCTTATTTATCCCCAGGCCTGATCTTATACCTGTCAAATTGTCAGTCCATTGAAATAGTAGAAAAAAGAAATAGAAAATGAATTTCGTACGCGTGATTACTTTAATTATTTTCCGTCAGATTTCATTTTGATTGCACTGTATATTATATTTATCTCGTAATTACATTAGAGTTTATTTATTTAAGTACCTATATCATAACACCGCAGCACCGAAAAATGAAAGTGAGTATTAACATTATACATATACCTTTAAAATATTTCTTGTTGAAGATATAAGAAAGTAATTATGATTTTTAATTAAGAGAATTTTCCTGCTCTTTAATTTGTTTAAGCTTGGCATAACATAGTGTTTCTCTTAAGAGTTAAAACATAATTGAAAGAAGCTTAGTCGTTATTATTTAATATCATAAAAGTGTAATTATTTAAGATTACTTTCTCGTACCTTCTTCGGAATATTTAGTATTCTAGATTTTTCCACATTCTTTATGATAACAGTACTACATATTAATGTGGATGTTAGAAATTAAATGTTAATAATAAATAATTACTTTAACTTGTGTTTATTATTTTATTGATAAACCCTTAAAATATCTTATAGTTGTCTCCAATGTACTACATACCTTTGTTATTTTTTAACATGTTACTCTCATGTGACTAACTGTTTATTAAATGTAGAATGTCATTTCGAAAGATTGTAAAAACTACTTTCTTTGATACATGTTTACCCTAGAGCAGTTTCTTGATGTCGCAGGAAATAATTTTACGCACTGCTACCGCCTCTAGATAGGATCCGGTGATATTTGTGGCTCAAGGCATGAAACCCTTAAGTGGTCGTCATCATCCGCCTACAATGCGATGCTTGCAGACTTCTATTTTAAGTAGTAAGTAGATACAGTGCCTACAGCTGGCTTCTCATTATCATCGTAGTAGTTATGCTGCAAGTTAGATGCGTATTTTCTATAATCAAAGCAGCCAATGGTATTTTATGGCCAAACAAATTAAGCTACCTAATGAAATATTAATTCATTAGAGTCATAGGTATCTAAGATAAAATGCATATTATTGGTAAAAATGGCCCTAAGTAGATACCTACTGTTTTCATAATGCCCTTGGATTAATCTAATCAGAAGAGGCAACGAAAGATACTGGCGAATGGATGAGTTTTGCGCATGGAATAGAAAATTGGGCTTAGCATCTTTTGGCGATTAGGCAATTAAACTAACGAAAACATGATTGATTAGGGGAGGCCTATGTTCAGCAGTGGA
The DNA here is from genome assembly GCA_001625245.1 of Calycopis cecrops. NCBI lineage: Eukaryota > Metazoa > Arthropoda > Insecta > Lepidoptera > Lycaenidae > Calycopis > Calycopis cecrops. The sequence continues at coordinate 136,653 of LUGF01016342.1, read as the reverse complement.
CGTCCTGTGGCTGAGATGATGATGATGATGATCTATAGAATTAATAATAAAAACATTATAAATACGTAACTCTGTTTGTATATGGTAATCTTGGAGAATAGATACCTACAGGTCTGATTAGAAAAAAAAATATGAGAAAGCTGCATAATTCAGGAATTACTTCGCCATATTTTATTACGAACGAAAACTGGAGGGCACGGCAAGCGTCTAGTATATATAGTTATATAGTTGCTGAAAACTTAATCCAGTATAAGTACCCCAGTGAGTAACCTCATTAGATTTAAGCCTACTTACCTACCTTCTGCGAGCATCATTCTGCCTGCTTTTACTTATTGGTGCAAAATGGTTAGTAAAAAATCCTCGCTTTTATGAATAATAAAGGTTTATGAATTTGATGATTTCTAAGAGAAAGCCGTCCACTCTCCAGGGGCGTAACTAAGCCGTTTGAAGCCAATTCGTCGTAACTATGGGCTTGTCTTTCTACTAAAATAAAGAAGCTATAATCACTGTAATGACCCTTATGAGCTTACGGCCTTCTAAACCGGCGACCCCTTGCCATGGTCCGTAGACTTGTACTGGCTTGAAGCTTTATTGCTACGCCACAAATTTGGTTTCTAATTTTTCAATCGTTGGTAAAACTGGTCGTGGAAAACAGTCTAAAGCCTGAACAATACGTACTAAGGTTTCTAAAAAGGCTTTATTTTGCAAAATTTTATTCGTCCCACTTTCGACCTTCGGAAACGCTCATAACTTATACCTACTTATTGTCTTGAGTTGTACCTACATTGTCTTTAAGTTATGGGTGAAATATATAGTTAAATTTCACACAAGATAATTCCAAATATTATTTAAATTTAAAGTTTGTTTATAAATACTAACTACTCAACTGATCATAATTAAACTTTGTACACATATTCCTAGAGGTATTAGAAATGACATAGGATACTTTTTTTTTAGTCCGCCTAGTCTGAGAACGAGACTAATTACTCACAACTCTTAAAGACTCAACTAAGCAGAGAGGTCCAGTTGTCATAGGTATATCACAAGTATTTATGCCACGAATTCTAATCCTAGGAATAGGAAAGGAGGATAAACAATATTATTGGGATTTTTCAATGTCCATTAACAGCCCAGAGTCCTGAACTTGGCAGTGTTCCATGCCGTTAGTGCTGCGCCAGATTTATATTCAACCCGGAGATTAAGTGAACAGGGAGTTAGCTAGTGTCTACAGTCTACACACACTTGCACTAAATATATCCTGCGCAAAGTGATATAACTATAACATTTGAGGTTCATGGAAAAACCTACTCTAACCTATGACCTACCTCACTAAAATATGAAGTATGTATATCTCGTACTCAACATTGTTGTCAAATGTTTAGAATACAATTACTTTCCCCTGTTCGTTTACAGCAGCCAGTCATGGAAACAATATGATCAGCAAACATTTCCACAGTAACATGAAATCAATAGGCAAGTGTGCTATTCACCAAGAATATTGGTCAACCAGTAAGTGTTCGATCCACTTTCAGCGGTTATTATATTTACCGGGTGGAACGGATAGTATGTAGAACGAATATTACTACCATACAATTAACGTGTGTTCTGTGATGCGTCAAAATGCCAGCAGCGTTCAATGTATTTTGATCATTGCCAGCATCAACCTTAATGGGTTATCGTTTGCCCTATTTCGTTTTAACGGAGGAGATAATAATAACAATTTCTGTGGACATATGTTATTTTAGAGTTATATTAGTTTTACATTATGTTAGCCTAGTCCCGTGCTAAGTACCGTAAGGACTTGTGTTACGTGTACTTAGACAATGGAAATAAATTTAATATATTTTTATATATTTACATACATAGTTAAACATCCATGACCAACACGGGATTCGAACCCGCGACAACTGGCGCAACATGCTCCGCTTATCCGAGTCCTGTACCACTGCGCCAGCCTGGTCGTCAGAAAAAAAATAAGGGGCAAAGGATTTGCATGATCTTTGGTTGTGCGGATGTTTCGGGGCCTCGACAGTCAGCAAAATGATCTGCTTGTAGTATACGAGTAGAGTTGTACTTAATACTTATACGTATATAGTTATATAAAAAAATTAAAGACTTCTCCATTTTATTACTCGATACCGGCCTAAAGTGACAGCTGTCGCATTTCGTGAGGTGTGTAAGTAGCTGGTGGCCCATGGAGGTGGAAGGAGTATAACCTCTGCTGGAGTCTATGGGTGTCGGTAATCAGGACAATGCTTCCGACAACTCGTTTTCCCCTCATGCTACTAAAAAAAGGAAACACCTGATGATTTATTCTTTAACTCTTTTAAAGCAACTTTCTTAAACTAAATAACAGAGAGGTTTAACTGGTTTAAGATCAATAGTTTAAGTTAAATAAATAATATTATACTCTTTGTTAATTAGCTAAGTTACCAGCCTAAAATTCTGTCAATAATAACCTACCTAAAAAAAATAATATTCCTTGTTAAATTTCGGCTACGTCGGCCTGCACTAGAGACCGAAAACACCCAATAATTATATGCACAAGTATGTCTGTGGTACACAGGTGCACTTACTTACAAGTAGGACTGCGAATTACCGGACCTGTTGCGTGCCAACCGATGCACCTCAGAAAATATTTTGTAAAATATCTTTCACTCTACATTATTACTAGGTAACAAACAAGACTGACAATAATAAATAAATAATTATCATTGTTATCGACGTCGCTTGAGGCGAGGCGTTCGTTAAAACTTCTGATAAAGTTAGCCTTATGGATTTGAGGAGGGATCCAATGTTAACTACCACTTGTACATTTATTATGTTACATTTAATGTAGAGACGAAATTAATGATTTATTGAAATTTAAGTATCACCGGCTTAGCGGTGAAAACTACTTACTAGAAGTAAGTACTCTAATATGATCAATAATACGATAATATCTAATCAAAATGATGATGATTAAGAAAGAATTTATTAAAATACGAATCCAATTTCTTATTTATCACCAAACATAAACAAAATACCTGACTCATAAAAGTTCAATAACAAAAACTGTAGCAGCGAGTGTATTAATTATGTTGCTTCCACGGAATAGCCGAAACCACTTTCTAATGCCATAGATGAGATGCTTGATATAATGCCCAACCTTTCACCAACGTCCTTGGAAGGTGAGTGTTATGCATCATGCTGTTCCGAACATTTTTATCGTGCATCAGTCCGAACGTAATTTGAATATTTGGGATGAATTTTAATGATGTGTGGTAAAAGTTTTGTACGAATGTTTGATGCAATATTTATGTTCTGAACACGTTCTTAGTTATTAGACAGATACCTATATGTACATGGAAAAGTACTTACTCTAAAATAAATTATTAAAGTTAGGTAGGTACCTATATAGTTTGTTTATTGACGAGTTATAATGACAAGGTATTTCTCCTATCTTTGCTTTATTGAGAAATTAGAAGTCGGTAGACAGTTGATAATAATTTGGATAAATATTGTTTATTTATCAATATTTAATATTACAGGACTTTTGTGTGAGGGTACATTTTCTTTCGAACTTGGCCCCGAAAGGAAATTTCAATAAGAAGGTAAGGTATATTAATTAAAACGCTCGCTAATTCTCGATTACAATTTTCGAGACATAGTGAGCCTCATTAGAGAAGCGAAAAAAGCCTGCAATCAATATCTCCCTATGCTTAAAAACTCCCACATTTTAGTTAAATATTCCGTTGCTCTATACTAATTTGCCTGACACGCCCTGGAAGGACTACCTCACGTTCACATTATATCGACATGAAGAGATGACTAAATTGTACATTAATACTTACTACTTCAGATTATATCGACATGAAGGGATGCTAAATTGTACAATAATACTTACTACTTCACATTATATCGACATGAAGGGATGCTAAATTGTACAATAATACTTACTACTTCACATTATATCGACATGAAGGGATGGCGAAATTGTACAATAATACTAACTTTTGTGATTAATACGCAATTTTTCAATAGTACCTGCTGCTAAGGTATCTTAATATTTAGCAGTGGCTGTAAACAGGTGAACGACGATAAAGAATGTGACGTGATGTAACGTGAAAGTGGGTGAGCGCGGTGTGAACATGACCTTACGGTTGGCACGATGTGAACGCGGCGCAAGTGATAGAATACATAAATTGCTGCCAACTTACAAATGCCATAGCAATTTAAGTTTTACGTCTAATAGAAAAATAAAATAACATCTAATAAGAGAAAAATAATAACAGTTTCGTCAATGACCTTAAGACGTCTGCCCATCATCTTACAACAATTAACCGTGAGACTCATTCTTTTTATTATGTTGGCGATCTATGTTAGGGTCATTGTCCAAAAGTATTAGAGTTTGAAATAAAAAGCTAAAACAGAAGGACCGTACCATAAAAATATGATTAGTTGTTACCCAATCGTATGTGAGCTAGTTCAGTCTGTCACGACAAGGACTACAGTTTAAATGAGAACCAGGGTCTGACGATGGAGTTGGAAGACAGTCCTCTCGCATGTCTCAGCTTGCACACTGTTTTTTTACTAAAACTTCATTATTTTTGATAACTTGGTGACAACATGTAGGTACACTGTGTGTGTTATATACATATGCTAACTTGCTGTCTTGTTCCCTTAGACCTTGTTTATTGATTCCATGCAATCGAACTATTCCTTGATTCTAAGGACAATAAGATATTTGACGCTTCTAAACACAATGACAGCCGTTTGGACTTGGCATTCATATCCCACCCGGATCACTAGCGGACTTACTACAGCACAATCTAAGATTTATGTTTCAGGATATGAAATACAGAAGTTATATAATTAAAAAGGAGAAAGGAGTTTGTAATCGCTACGAGGATAATCTGATTCGTATAAAATGATTCATTCTCACTTTCTTATTCTGAGAATTGGAAATCTTTCGGCACAGTGTTTATGCAAAGACAATTTCCTAGAGATAATATACCTACATAATAGGACATTGTTACTAATCGGATTAAAAAAAATACAGGATACGGAATGCCCTGGAGTCCCTGGACCAAAGAGGATGAAGTAATAGAGGATAGAGCAATGGGCAGATGTGGATGATAAGTAAGCATTTAACAGTCAAGAACATTAAATTTGCAAGAGCATTTGATAAAATATACAACATCATTTTCTTGGCGATGTAGGAAAACATCGCGGGGAAAGCTGCATGCCCTACAACAATTATTTTACGGTGTGTCAAGTTCAATAACCCAAATTGAGCTTCTCTGTCGGTGAGCTTGAGTCTTACACACTTCTCTGCCAGATGAGAAAACCCCCGATCTACACGACGTATAATTAGTTATTACAAATAAAGCTTCCATATTAAAAATGCCGAGTTTGAGACCGATTTTGCAAGATTTAGATGTTGTTTTCCAAAACTGTTATTGTAACCTTGCAAAATAAATACATATTAATTTTTTTTTTATTTAAAAAGCCGTTAGCAGATGTATCATGTCAGTTTCCTTTATCTGAATTTTACATTGAATTGAAATTATATTACAGGTAGTAGAATTTCTCATGAAGCAGCAGTTCAATAATACTTATAGTTGGTACCAATATTATCGGTACTGTACGGTAATGTATAGCGGCATGGGAGTAATATTAGTAAGTATTTTTAGGAGGCAATGAATTAATAGGTTCCATAAAATACATTTTTAGGCAAATTATACTAAACTAGCTGTGCTCCGCGGTTTCACCCGCGTTTAATTTCTAAGAAATCCATATAAACTTCAACACCCTATTTCACCCCCTTAGGGGTTGAATTTCTAAAAATCCTTTCTTAGCGGATGCCTACGTCGTAACATCTACCTGGGTGCCAAATTTCAGCTTGATCCGTCCAGTGGTTTGGGCTGTGCGTTGATAGATGGCTATGTCACGTTTGAGTTTTATGTATATAGATTTTGACCCTTAATAGGGAATATGCATGTATTTTTTTTATATTTTTAAATGATAATTTACATAATTACATTAATGTAAAAAAATACCAGCGCTGAACAAACAATATTAAGTTCAAAAAATTTTTTTCAAATTAGTAGGCCGATAACAGCTTTTTAAACGATCGCCATTTTGCCGCGCTGACATCACGTCATGCATGCATCATAACAACCACCAATGGCAATGCTCCAATGCTCTTTAACAATGAGATTATTATGATATTTGACGTCACAATTCATGCCAACCAATGGCGTGCGTTTCACCTAATTCAATCTTCGCGCACAATTTTTGCACTTTTCAATAATTATTTTCTGATTGAAAACAAAATTATACAAAAAAATATTAATACGTACGCACATCTACAGGAAAAGACTTTACATATAAAAAAAAATATCATCATTTGAATCATACGCATATTCCCTATTATTTGAAATTTTATTGCAATTGAGCAAAGCCCTGTAACTACACTACTTACTCTCTCCATTACTTCTCAACGGTTTCAAAAGTTGAAAAAGTGTGTCTACAATCACGATAAGACCATGTTATTTTTGTCAATTTGCGTTTACTTAGAGGATAACTGTACACGCGGAATGCGAACTTGGTTCACTTCTCACTTGCTCTCAAATCAAGTGTGTTATTAAGTCATGAAGCGTAGACTATAATTAGGCCATAGACAAGTGTACACAAATGCAAATGCATTTGTGCATTTCCGTGCAACTTGAATTTGTTATAAGTCAACTAAAAGAATACTGTCTCTTTTTTTGTCCTCTCCAAATGTCGGTCTTCAGCTCACCGTTTCCAGACAGTGCCAGCAGGTTTGCTAATGACGTCACTCTACCTCGCTGCAGGAGAAATAACAATACGGTGGTGAATAGGAAAAATACCACGAATCTTGGCTCAAGGGACCCCCCTCACACACAAATACAACATATATTCGTAGTGCGCAGATACAGTAACCCAACATTATGAATGTTAAGTAATTTAAGCTTTTCTATATTGGGTGATAGAGTTTACGTTTAGGGATATTTATTATGCCTATGTACTGACAAAAGCGATTTATATTTTTTTAAAAATAATATTCAGCTTAGATTGAAAACCAAACGTACCTAACTATGAAACACTTAACTTACAAATATAACTTTAATGCAAGACAATATAACAAGCATAAGTGTAGGTATTGTTCATCTACCTAAGCAGTTCCTTTAGTTCAAAATAATGCCATATTTTATTATAATGTAGTTAAAACTTCCTAAACAAAACATTTTCTCTATTTGGCTCTTAAAAAGTAGGTCGAAATGGATGAAGCTCTACCAAAAATAACGAGAGCTAAATTCGCACTTTCCATAAATGAAATGTAAAAGAATATTAATTTTACAACTCGCTCATTCGCTATAAAAGAATACCCGCTTAACGAATACTCATTCACTTTTCAAAAGTGTTCTTCTTTTAAAAAGTGAAATTAAAAAAATCGAATCACCCAAGCGTTGCCACAGAGTAAATAAATATCGTAGTAAGGCAGTAGCGGGTCAGTGGGCCGGCGAAATGCTGGCTTTCGTTCTTGCTGGTCAATGACAGCCTATTAAGTATGAAGTTATCGTTGACCCATAAGGACGGCATTCCGATGGCCGTAACGCCACGGCCAAGTATTGTTTGAATTAATGATTACGATGGAAATGTGCAATAAAAATTTATTAATATCTTCGTCGGCGTATAAGCTTTTATTTTTCCACTGTTGGATATTGCTTCTATTATTGAGAGCCAAATCTGCCTACCTGAATGACTTGACTATGCTAATGCGAAGCATGGCAGTGGTTGATGGATCAAAGTAAGTAAATGAAGATGAAAGATTGCCTTCGCATAATACCGTAAGTAGTTAAATGTGACAGATTCTGCAATGGAAAGTAGAACTCTAATATCTACGAGATTCGACGTCACAGAGCCATCGTAGATACCTACGTCACCTTGCAAGTCCACTAGGTAGTGAATAGGTGTTCAAATTCAAAGACGGTAAAGTTTAAATTAGACTATTTAGACACATTTAAAAATTACCAGCTGCGCCCTGCCGTTTCACCCGGGTAAATTTCGATCCCGTGGAAAATTGAAAATCATTCCATGGCATCCCATAACAACATTTTTTCAGGGCAAAACTATCCTATGTGTTAATCCAAGTTACTCACTACGTGTATGTGAAATTTCATGAAAATCGGTTCAGCAGTTTTTGTGTAAAGGAGTAACAAACAAAAATACAAACTTTCGCATTTATAATATTAGTAGGATTACATTCAGTCTTCAGTAGCACTCATATTCAAGAAACTATGGACCTATATGTATATAGCCTTGAGGCCTGTCGATTATAAAGTTCGTTACATGACTTCCTTCGATTGTGTACACCTATTACAACGCGCATTACATAGGTGGGTACTTTTTAGTCAGTTTTCATATGTATGAATAGAGTTATGAATGTTGAGGAAGTACCTAAGGCAAGTGTAAGGCGCAATACACATTGAGCCCGCCGGCCGGGCCGCGGACAAAGCACGGCGACACAACCCGGCGCGGCGGCCTATATGGAAAGAATCATCTCGGCAACATGTGCCGGCGCGTGTTACCCGCCGACATGTTGGCGGCTTGGGTACGCTTGCGCTCGCCCAACAGCTTCGTTCCCTTTGGAGCAATCCAGTAATAAACATTCCACAAGCTGCTATCAACAAATCACTGCCATCGTCCATTTTTAAGATTATTTCTATTTACTGAATTATCGAAGATACACCACCAAAATCTCAAGCCGCCGACATGCCGTCGACCAAATTATCCGACTTGTAATAAGTGAAGCCGCCAACTAGACCGCCGACTAAGGGCGCTTGTCCACCGCCGCCGTCACCGGACCGTCACCGA